>ML661935.1:1671075-1686849 GCA_007570785.1 Antilocapra americana
TGGAGGGGAAGCATATGTAAACCCATGGTGATATCATGACAATGTATGGCAAAAACAATTAAAAAAAATAAATTAATTAAAAAAAGAGAAGAAGTTATTGCTTTAAATTTTAAAGTATCTTTTACTCTGCCTCAACTCTTCCTCTCATCTGTAATGAAAAAAAGCCTGTGATTAGAAATAAGTTTAATCATGTAAAGAAGTCTCCACAGTCAATATCATAGTGACCAGCAAACTTTCCCTGTAAGGCTCTGGTTGCAACTTTTCAACTGTCATTATAGTAAGAAAAAAGCAACCATAGACAGTATATCAATGAATAAACATGGCTATGTTCTAATAAAATATAAAGAACATAGGTTCATCTAGTAAAAGCTATGGTTTTTCCAGTAGTCATGTACGGATGTGAGAGTTGGACCATAAAGAAGCCAGTGAATTGATAATTTCGATGTGGTACTGTAGAAGACTTTTGAGAGTCCCTTGGACTGCAAGGAAATCAAACCAGTCAATACTAAGGGAAATCAACCCTGAATATTCAATGAGATGTTGACTGACCCAAGGACTGATGCTGAAGCTGGAGTTCCAGTAATTTGGTCACCTGATATGAAGCACCCGCTTATTGGAAAAAACTCTGATGCTGGGAAAGTTTGAAGGCAAAAGGAGAAGGGAGTGGCAGAGGATGAGATGGTTAGATAGCTTCACCAACCCAATGGATATGAATTTGTGCAAACTGCAGGAGATAGTGAAGGAAGGGGAGCCTGGTGTGCTTAGTCCATGAGATTGCAAAGAGTCGGACATGACCAAGCAATTAAACCACAGCAACATGCCTGGCCAGATTTGGCCCATAGGCTGCAGTTTGCTGAATCCTACATTACTCAATAACATCTTTGTTCAATAATATAAAAATTACAGATTCCTTAAACCAATGAATCCTTATTAGGAATTTGGTTTTCTACATATTTTAAAATAAATGCTTAAGAATTAAACTGATTTTAATTCAGATGACCATTATAACTAATACTGTGGGTAAGAATCCCTTAGAAGAAATGGAGTAGTACTCATAGTCAAAAACCAGTCTGAAATGTAGTACTTGGGTGCAATCTCAAAAGCGACAGAATGATCTTGGTTCACTTCCAAGGCAAAGCATTCAATATCATAGTAACCCAAATCTGTGCCCCAACCAATAATGCCAAAGAAGCTAAAGTTGAATGGTTCCATGAAGACCTACAGGACCTAGAAATAAAACCCCAAAAGGATGTCCTTTTCATCCTAGGACACTGGAATGCAAAAGTTGGAAGTCAAGAGATACCTGGAGTAACTGGCAAGTTTGGTCTTGGAGTACAGAATGAATCAGGGCAAAGGCTAATAGAGTTTTGACAAGAGAACACTCTGGCCATAGCAAACACCCTCTTCCAACAACATAAGAGAAGACTCTACACATGGACATCGCCAGATGGTCAATACTGAAATCTCAAGATTGACTATAGTCTTTGCAGCCAAAGATGGAGAAGCTCTATACAGTCAGCAAAAACAAGACCGGGAGCTGACTGTGGCTCAGATCATGAACTCCTATTGCAAAATTCAGACTTGAATTGAAAAAAAGTAGGGAAAACCATTAGACCATTCAGATATGTCCTACATTAAATACCTTATGATTATTCAGTGGAAGTGACAAATAGATTCAAGGGGTTAGATCTGATAGACAGAGTGCCTGAAGAACTGTGGTTGGAGGTTTGTAACATTGTACAGGAAGTGGTGATCAAAACCACCCCCAAGAAAAAGAAATGTAAAAAGACAAAATGATCCTCTGAGGAGGCCTTACAAGTAGCTGAGAAAAGAAGAGAAGAGAAGCAAATGGCAAAGGAGAAAAGGAAAGATATATCATCTGAATGCAGAGTTCCAAAGAATAGCAGGCAGAGATAAGAAAGCCTTCCTTGGTGATCAATACAAAGAACTGGAGGAAAACAACAGAATGGGAAAGACTAGAGATCTCTTCAAGAAAATTAGAGATATCAAAGGAACATTTCATGCAAAGATGGGCTCAATAAAGGACATAAATGGTATGGACCTAATAGAAGCAGAAGATATTAAGAAGAGGTGGCAAGAATACACAGAAGAATGGTACAAAAGAGCTCTTAATTACTCAGACAACCACAATAGTGTGATAAATCACCTACGACCAGACATCCTGGAGTATGAAGTCAATTGGGCCTTAAGAAGCATCACTATGAACAAAGCTAGTGGAGGTTATGGAATTCCAGTTGTACTATTTCAAATCCTAAAAAGATGATGCTGTGAAAATGCTGCACTCAATATGCCAGCAAATTGGGAAAACTCAGCAGTGGCCACAGGATTGGAAAAGGTCAGTTTTCATTCCAGTCCCAAAGAAAAGCAATGCCAAAGAATATTCAAGCTGTCGCATAGGTGCACTCATTTCACATGCTAGCAAAGTAATGCTCAAAATTCTCCAAGCTAGGCTTTGACAGTCTGTGAACTGAGAATTTCCAGATATTTTGGATTTAGAAAAGGCAGAGGAATGAGAAATCAAATTGCCGACATCCATTGGATCATAGAAAGCAAGAGAGTTCCAGAAAAACATCTACTTCTGCTTCATTGACTATGCTAAAGCCTTTGACTGTGTGGATCACAACAAACTGTAAAATTCTTCAAGAGATGGGAATACCAGACCATCTTACCTGCCTCCTGAGAAACTTGTACACAGATCAAGAAGCAACAGTTAGAAACAGACATGGAACTAGGGACTGGAATAGACGTGAATTTGAATTGAATTAAGGAATGTACACATGTAAATACGGCAGACTCAAGATGCTGAGGGAGGTTCCAGATGCTTGGGATTCTGATGGTGGAGAGTTGAATAGACTTGACCGCCTATTAAGGAAGCCAGTAATCAAATCTAATTAGGACTTCTTTGTACAGTGTTGTTTTTCTTAGGCATTTTTTTTATGTCTAAGAGAAGGAAGAATTGTGTTGGGAAATGAGAGGGTTGAAAGTCATGTCACAAAGAAATGCCGCTCTGTGGATCTCCTTTAAATTTTGTTGAAAGTGGCATGTTTAGAATCTACCTGTTATCTGGGCTATGAGTCAGATTTCTCAGTGTTTAGAATTTGAGAGCTCAAGAAGTGTCTTGCCCCATTTACTAGACACTGGTGACTATTAACACATTTAAATTAGCACATTAAGACAGGCCTGAAAATAGTTCATCTGAACGTTTCTAAGTCTATGCAGTTAATTCTCTAAACTAATATTTTTTAAACTTTGCCTCCCTCAGGGCACAAATGGGTAGTGTATGTGTGCTTAGTTGCCAACTCAGGTCCAGCTCTTTGTAGCCCCATGGATTGCAGCTACCCAAGTACATTCGCACAGCCGGATGAATGAATAATTGTCATCCCAATCCACTCATTCTTTCCCATGAAGCATTGCAGAAATCAAAGGTATGGAAATGTCTTGGTGTATTAACCTTGATTCCACTGTATCTTTAAAGAGAGAAAGGACTTAGTAAGCTTTAACACTTTCTTGAAATTCGTAGTAACATCTTTGCAGTACCTGTGACACACTTCACATCTGAGCTCGATGGTCTGAGATTCACTGTCTAGGCTCAGTACAAAAAGCATGTCAACTATAACACAGCACTATATTGTTCAAAATGAATCAACTGCTGTCTAAGTAAGAGGACCAGCGTATTTCCTTTTCAGTAATCATTTATTTGTAGTTTTTTTTTTTATCTCATCTTTAGTGACTGATATGTTTGAAAACAGATACACAAAATCTGACACTGTCAGGGCAGATCCTCAATTTTGCTATTTGCTAGGTTTAAAAAGTGTGACACTTTCTGAAACATTAGATGTGTCCCCTGAAATTGACTGTTTGCTTACGTACTCTCCTTCCCCATCCTTCCCTTGCTGCCTGCTTCCCTTCTCAGGAATAGGTGTGTGGCTGGTGAGGCACCTTCTTGCTGCATAAGCTGTGAAACATGGGCTGAGCAGTCATGAAGCTTATTAAGTCACCTATGACCTTTGAGCTCTAATTTGTTTGACGTTTGTGATGTCAAATGGGCAAACACGAACATCTTCACCTCCGAACTCTTGTTTCTCCACTGAGCCTGCTCCATCTTCCATCTTCATTTGAACAACCTGCAGCCCCATATACAGGCTACTTAGGTGAAATATTGAAAAGTCAGTCTCGATTCTGTCTTCTGTACAGGCTTCGTGCAATTCAACAGCACGTCCTGAGGCTTTTATCTTCCACGTGTGTCCTGTGCTTTGCTCATTCTCCGTTTCCGCTGCTATTCCTGGGTCCCTTACCACCTTCTTCTTCCTGGATTATTGAACCAGCTTGTAAACTACTCTCTCCCGCAAGTTTTTTTGCAACATTCTCTACTGCCCAATTTTATTGTTAAACACCAACCAAGAGTGAGCTTTTAAAAAGATCAATTACATTTCTATCAGCCCTGCCCTGTATGACCAGGCCACCCAAAATGGCTGTCCTCCTGCTTTCTGTCCATCCCTACTCCACCAGTCCCTGCCACACCTATACCCCACTCACCTGACTGACCTTCGCTCTTAATGATAGATCCCAATCAGTAGATGCCTATGGACTTGACTCTGGCCCCAAGTAGGGAGTTCTCTAATTTTTAGATCAGAAGGGCTCCCCTAGGAGAGTTTATCAAAGAGAAGACATCCGCCCAATGAAGGTTGTTAGCCCATGGGGCTGGGAGAGATGTGCCTTCTCTTTTCCCTGCTAACTGGTGAGCCAACTTGAGGTCAGGTCCTCCTGTAACTGGTAGTCTCCCTTCCCCCCCTTAGGGAAGGTTGCTGCCATGTCCTGCCTGCAGCCTGTTGTCCATGATGGGGTGTACGCTCCGGGAACTTTTTGCTTCACATGTGCAAGATCCCCCATCTATTAAACCATTGATGTCTCTTGCTGACGGTAGGCTTGTTTTCTTTCGTTTTACTGCTGGGCAAGTACAGGGCTTGCATGCCTGCAGGATGTATCCCTGCACTCCCTCTGTTGCTTCCCTTCAAATTTAGGGCAAGTTCTTACGTCAGTCTATGAGGCTCTCTGGGATCTCACTCCCGTTTACCTTTCTGACAGGATCCATCATTGCCTGTGTGCTTATTGATCTCTATTAGTATGATATTTTATGCTTCTTGAATGCACCATTCTCATTTCTTCCTCTGAATTATTGCTGCTTCATTCTGAAATGCTTTTTCACTGGAGACTGATTTGGAGAATATGTTCAAATGCCACCTCTTATCAGAGGTAGAGACATTCCCTGATGATCTGATAAAAAGTAACTACCCATTAGACCCCATCTCCTTGGCTGTATTTATTTTTCTTTATAGCATGAATATGCCATTGTATTCTAAGTTTTGCCACTTATGAAATAGTGTCTACTTATTCTGTTGGAAATTTCATAAGGGTGGGGATTTTATCTTAACTATGAATGATTTCTCAGTGCCCAATGTAGGAGAACAAAACTCACCACCCCAAAATATGTCTGTTTTGAGGGTTATTTAGGGATGATTGTTCTTAAGAAATAAAAGACTCAGGAAGAGTTTTTACCTCCTCCCTTTAACTGCCTAAATTTTTTTAGATAAAAGGCTTGTTCCAGGAAGAGGAACTATCACCATAAATACAGTATGAGCTAGGTAGACTAGATAGACTGGGGGACACTTAGCAAGGCTTGTTTTATAAAGTCCTCTCTGGGTCCCACATCTCTGCATGGCACAGCACATTTTGTTTACAAGCAAACTTTTGTTTACCAAACATTTGCTCTTTTTTCATCTTCCTATAAGGTGCCTTTCTTTCCTCTGAAGTCCTAAACCCCTGCCCTCTTCTCCTTCTCTCAGATGGCATAGAAGCTTAAATGGTCTAATTTGTCCTTGGATCTCACATTCTTATAGAATCCCTGAAGTAAGTAATTAACTTTTATTTTCTCCTGTTAGTCTTTATCATTTCACTCTAATTCTTGGACCAGTCAGAAGAACATAGAAACAGGACATTTCTTTTCTTCCTCTGCCCTAGATGGAGGAAGATGCTCAGTAAAATGTATTGACTAAGTGAATTATTGAAATATCAGTATTTGATTTTAAATTACCCCTGGTTCACTATTTTTTCCATTTTTCTAAGTTTGATCAATGTCTCAATTTTTTTAAATCAGCAGGACCCAACTTAAAAATTAAACCTTATTTTGAACTCCAATATAGACAAAAAATGCAAGCAGAATTTGTCATTAATGGTGTGGGGGTTGGTGGGTTATTAACTCTTCCCTTTCTTCAAAAGGTGCAGATTGAAGTATTACATACTTAATTTTAATAGAAATATTTTTACCAGTCCAGGCTTGAGCTGTTTCCAGGTTAACAAAGTAATTAATATCCAAGTATTACCTAAAGGCCAGTGTTAGAAAAATCTTCACAGAGTGGCTAAGGAGAATCTCCTAAACATTAGATCATGAAATTAAGTTTTTAAGAGAAGAATATCTAATTCTTCTTAGGAATCCATTTTATCCAGTGAGCTTGTCAAGTTTTAATTTCTGGAATAATTGGCTTCCCAGGTGGCTCAGTGGTAAAGCATCTGCCTTCTAATGCAGAAGACCCCAAAGATATGGGTTTGATCCCTGGGTCAAGAAGACACCCTGGAGGAGGAAATGGCAACTGACTCCAGTACTCTTGCCTGGAAAATCCCATGGACAGAGGGGCCTGGTAGGCTATAGTCCATGGGATCGCAAAAGAGTCAGACACAACTGAGCATGCATGCATGCATACAGTACCTAATTTTTGGAATAATTCTATGTGGAACTTGATAATTTTTTGCTTATTTAATAATAATAATTATAAACCACTCCTTTGCTGCTTAATAAAATATAGGAAACAGAGATGATTTATATATTATATCCAGGCTTCCCTGGTGGCTCAGTAGTAAATAATCTGCCTGCCAATGCAGAACACCCAGGTTGAATCCCTTGGTTGGGAAGCTTCCCTAGAGTGAGAAATGGCAACCCACTCCAGTATTCTTGCCTGAAAACTCCCGTGGACACAGGAGCCTGGCAAGCTATAGTTCATGAAGTTGCAGAGAGTTGGACATGACTTATTGACTAATCAACAGCAGCAATTTATTATCCACATAAGAACATAAATATTAAAGCTGTAAGTTGCTAACAGTTTTTTAAATCAGAAAAGCTATAATTTTTGGCAAAAGCTAAAATTTGCATGTAGGAAGTTCAAATTAAACCTAGTTTGTAATTGACAACACATATAAACTGCAAAAATAACTTCCTTTCACTGGATTTTAGGTGACTCCTGTGGAAATTTCATTGAAAAAAAGTTTTCTTTTTATTCTTTATTAAAGTGCAGTCATTATTATCACTTTAAAACCCAAGCTGCTTTTTTAAAAAATAAGAGTAAGGAACCTCTCTGGGTGTCTAGTGGTTAAGAATCCACCTGCCAGTGCAGGGGACATGGGTTTGATCTCTGGTCTGAGAAGATTCCAGCTACACAAGGGAACCAAGCGCCTGCGCTACAACTCCTGAGCCCACTTGCTCAGCTGTTGAAGCCATGCCCCCTAGAGCTCATGTTCTGGAGAGGAGCCCCCGCGCTGCTTGCCGCAGCTAGAGAGAGCCCACGCGCAGCGACAGAGACCCGGTGCAGCCAAAAATAAATAAATGAGTAAAGTTTAAAGAAATAAAAACAGGAAACTCTCCATGATAAATGGGACTGGCGCAATTCTAGATTCTTTATTGCCTGTGTTTCTCAATTGTTTCGTCTATTTTAATGTAGATGAATAAGCAATCAAGGGAGAAAATGGGGTGATCAAGGGAGAAAATGGGGTGCAATGGTGTCATTTAATTTAATTTCTCGCTCAAGCACTAACTCACTATCTAGTCTTGGGCAAAAATCTCTCTGGACCTCAGTTTTTTTAATCTAATAAATGGGAATCTTTCATTTTGTGTTAGCATATTAACAGATGAATAGCAAGCTTTTTGAGTCAGAAGGTGACTTATTTGGTGACTACAGATGAGAGACTTATGGAGGTACATTAAATTATTCTGTTCCATTAAGCAAGTGTGTCTTCATGTGTATTATTAAAATGAGTCATTTTAAATAACTTATAAGACACTGTAGCAGAAAGTATTTTGCCAGGTGCTCAAATTTATTGATATTAAAGTAATTCCTGGTTTTTGATAGCTTCTCCGTGACAATATAGAAAACTAGGTATTGGTAGTAACTGCTACTGGTATGAGTAATTCATTTTTATTCAAAAGAGAGATACATCTTAGACTACATGTACATTTATTTAATATGATGTGCATGTGTACATACTAAATCACTTTAGTCATGTACAACTCTTTGTGACACCAAGGACAGTAGCCCACCAGGCTCCTCTGTGTATGGGATTCTCCAGGCAAGAATCCTGGAGTGGATTGCATGTTCTCCTCCAGGGACTCTTCCCAACCCAGGGTTCAAACCCATATCTCTTATGTCTCCTAAACCTGGGAAGCCCTATTTAATATGGTCAGTACTTGCTGAAGTATCAGTACTTCCAGTGAATATTCAGGGTTGATTTCTGTAGATTGATGGGTTTGATCTCCTTGCAGTCCAAAATATTCTCAAGAGTTTCTTCAGCACCACAGTTTGAAAGCATCACTTCTTCGGCACTCAGCCTTCTTTATGATCCAATTCTTATATCCACACATGACTGCTGAAAAAGCCATAGCTTTGACTAGATAGACCTTTGTTGGCAAAGTAATGTCTCTGCTTTTTAATATGCTGTCTAGGTTTGTCATAGCCTTTCTTCCAAGGAGCAAGGGTGTTTTAATTTCATGGCTGCAGTCACCATCTGCAGTGATTTTGGAGCCCAGAAAAATAAAGTCTGTCACTGCTTCCATTGTTTCTGCATCTGTTTGCTACAAAGTGATGGGACCAGTTGAACTTAAGCCAGCTTTTTTCCCTCTCCTCTTGCACTTTCATCAAGAGGCTATTTAGTTCCTTTTTGCTTTCTGCCATAAGGGTGGTGTCATCTGCATAGCTGAGGTTATTGATATTTCTTCCTGCAATCTTGATTACAGCTTGTGCTTCTTCCAGCCCAGCGTTTCTCATGATGTACTCTGCATGAAAGTTAAATAAACAGGGTGAAAATATGCAGCCTTGACGTACTCCTTTTCCAATTTGGAGCCAGTTTGTTGTTCCATGTTCTTTTCTCACTGTTGCTTCTTGACCTGCAGACAAGTTTCTCAGGAGGCAGGTCAGATGGTCTGGTATTCCCATCTCTTTAAGAATTTTCCACAGTTTGTTGTGATCCACAGTCAAAGGCTTTAGACTAGTCGATGAAGCAGAAGTTGATGTTTTTCTAGAACTCTCTTGCTTCTTCTGTGATCCAATGGATATTGGCAATTTGATCTTTGGAATTTGATCTCTGGAACCTTCAATGAAATTGGAACCAAAACTTACTTGGTTACATTCACAGCCTCCAAGCAGTGTGCTCCAGAGACTGCAGCTGACCATTACACATAGAAATTCAGGTTTTCCTTTAAACTGAGAAATGACAGTTTAGATAAAAGGGAAGTTTAAGATCACGTTTACAACAGATTTTATAAGATCATTAGGAATATCATTAATAAGAAATTTTGGAATATTATTCAATGTCATTTAATAATCTACTTGAACCATTTTATATATTATCTTAAAATAAACTTGACAAATGCTCATAACATTCAATTGGAAGAACAGAAATAGATGAGCAAGAATGGACCACAAACATTTAGAAAGAGAATAGTCATGGCTGGGGCTGAGGACTGCTTGCCTTTCTAGGTGTGGATGAAAAGCTGCTAAGTGGAATTGCTGACCTGAGATAAGTAACATTTTTTTCTTGTTGTGGATTCAGTATTTTTGTTAAAATGCTTCCATGTACTTCTTTTCTTGACTGATTTCTATTATCTTTTACTGAGATTTCCCTCCTGCTTCCTGAATAAATGCTTATTAGTTGACTAGTACAGTAACAGTGCCACAGGCCCAGTGGCTGAAACAGCAGACATTTTCTTGCCTCATGGCTCTGTAGGCAGGTTTGGTTCCTTTTGAGGGCTCTGAGGGAGAACCTGCTCTGGCCTCTCTCCTAGCCTCTGGTGGTTTGTTGGCAACCTGAGGAGTCTCTCAGCTTGCAGGAGCGTCAGCCTGATCACTGCCTTTCTCCATACGCGTGTGTCTTCCTTCCTCATAGGTCTGTCTCTGTGTACACATTTCCTGCTTTTTGAAAGGATATCAGGGTTTTCCTTCTGGCTCAGTGGTGAAGAATCCTCCTGCCAATGAAGAGGATTGATCCCTGATCGGAGAGGATCCCACATGCCACCAAGCAGCTAAGCCCATGCGCCACAGATGTTGAGCCTCTGCTCTAGGGAGTAGGAGGCACAACAAGAGAAGCCTCCACAATGAGGAGCCCACACATTGCAGCGAAGAGCAGCCCTGGCTCACCAAAAGTAGAGAAAAGCCTGGGCAGCAACAGAGAACCAGCCAACCAAAAACAAATAAGTAAATAAATGAACTTATATTAAAAAAAGGACATCGGTCATATTGAATTAGGACTCCCCTAATAGCTTGATCTTCAGTTGGTCATCTGCAGAGAACCTATTTCCAAATAAGGTCATCTTCACAGATACTGGCAGTGAGGACCTCAGCATCATTTTAGGGTACGCAATTCATTCCTTAACACAATCCCATTCTAGTTCTGACTGTGCTGTGTTTTCTGTGAGGACCCCCACTGACTTGTATTCAGCAGGACATGCTTTCATTCATTAATTTCTAAAGGAAAAGGTGATCAGTCCACTTGGAGAGACTGCCTGATTCAGTGGCAAAGTGGAGGTTCAAGGTGCTTACACTCAGATTTGGAGCTAAGATTCAAAGTGAAACTGTTGGTCAATCATGTCCAATTCTTTGGGACCTCATGGATGTAGCTAACCAGGCTCCTCTCTCCATGGGATTCTCCAGGCGAGAATATTACAGTGGGTAACCATTCCCTACTCCAGAGGATCTTCCAGACCCAGGGATTGAACCTGACTCTCCTGCATTACAAGCAGATTCTTTACCTTGTGAGTCACCAGGGAAGCCTGGTGATTATTTCCTCACTAATATCTCTCTACTTCATCCAACCTCATTATTTTGCCAATTTTCACCTTTTCACTTAGTGGTACTGGCATAAGATCATATACTCAGTTCACTTAAATTCAGAAAAAGCTGGTGCCTATGATGGGGGTACAAACATTAGTAATATGTTATCACCCCAGACCACAGACACACGTGCAGACACACACACACACAGACACACACACTCACACCAGCTCCTCATAGGAAACTGAAAATTTAGTGACATAGGCAAAAAAGAATAAGTGATACAGAATGGCAAATACTAACATTAAAGCTTATTGAGATTATTACGAGAGCACAGAAAAGAGAGGGACTTCCTTGAAGAGACGATGACGATTGAGCTGAGTCTTGAATACAATGAAGAGGAAGTGAAGGATGGGAACGGTATTCAGGTAGAAGAAATAGTAAAAGCATACTTGATCATGATGTATGATCTTTTTAATGTGTTGTTGGATTCTATTTGCTAGAATTTTGTTAAGGATTTTTGCATCTACGTTCATTAGTGATATTGGCCTGTAGTTTTCTTTTTTTGTGGCATCTTTGTCGGGTTTTGATATTAGGGTGATGGTGCAGATGTGAATTATCCTGTTTTCAGCCTTCTTCTCACCCAGTGCTTTGTTTGTCATGTAGCAAGCACCATTTGAAGTGCATAATGTATATTATTTCATTCTCATAGCAACCTCGTGAGACAAGCCAAGATAGCTTCCAATGAGGAAACTGAGAGAGTAAAAACTTGCATATAGTTACAAAAGTTCAGTCTCAAGTTAGAACCTAAGGATTCCTACTTGCCCTAAAGAAAAGATAGATCTTAAAACAAGGGCCCAAAGTGCATTCCTAGGACCCAGGATTGGACACAGGTGTAGGATAGACTGTGTCCAGAGATAGCAGAATGTGAAGCTGAAGGCTAATCCAGATTCTAGAGTGAATTCAACATTGAAATCCAGCCAGGAAGTCCAAGTCAGGCTTCCATTTGCCAAAGATTGTCAGAAAAGCAGAACCCAGCAGGACAGAAACCAGAGTTACCAGGACAGATCATGGGGGCTTGGAGTAGAGTGACAGAGGTTAGGTTACAGTTGAAGGTGGTTTTAGAGGGCATTTTTATTTATTTTGACTCTGGGTAGAAAGGAAAACGTTCAGGAGATGAGGCTGACCCATACTTGATATTTGTGCTATTTATAGCTAAGCAGGATACATACAAACGTATGTATTTGTATAGTATCAGTACTCAGTGTGTTATACTATCTTTGTGCCAAACTACCTGGGTTAAGTCTTAGCTCTGCCACTTTCTAGACAGGTGACCATGGGCAACTTAGTTATTCTGTTAGTGCTTCTCTTTTCTTGTCTGTAAAATAGGGTAACAATAGCATCTCCATGTAAAACGCATAGCCCAGTGCCTAGTATGCGGTAACTTCTCAGTTAATAATAGATGTTAGTTTTGACTCACTGTGATAAATTCTTTGGGGCTTCCTCAGCGTTGTTACAGAGGTAAAGAATCCACCTGCATTGCAAGAGACCTGAGTTTGATCCCTGAGTCAGGAAGATCCCCTGGAGAAGGAGATGGTGACACACTCCAGTATTCTTGCCTGGGAAATCCCACAGACAGATGAGCTTTGTGGGCTACAGTCCATGGGGCAAATAGTCTGTGGATAAATTCTTCAAGGAGAGTGTAATAAGGGAGACAGATCTAAGCAAATAATTTAGAGTAGAACCTTAATGATCATTACTGGGGGGCCCCTGCGAGTGGTACATATGGTAAAGAACCTGTCTGCCAATGCCAATGAAGGAGGCATAAGAGACATGGGTTCAATCCCTGGGTTGAGAAGATCCCCAGAGAAGGAAATGGCAACCCACTACAGTATTCTTCCCTGGGAAATCCCGTGGACAGAGGAGCCTGGCAGGCTACAGTTCATAGGGTCACAAAGAGTCAGACATGACCTAAGTTACTTAGGACAGAGAGCCCCCAGTGTTTAGGGCATGTGTTGGGAGCTTTTAGATGTTATTCCATTTAATCCTTAAGGTATCACAAGTTCTTTTTACAGAAACAATATTGAGACAAAGAGAATAATATATGATTAGAGATGGTAGAATGCTTCCTCAGGACACTGTGGTGACTCTTTGATGGTAAGTATGGGAGAAAGTTGGGAGCTCAGCTGGTGAAGAATCCACCTGCAATGCAGGAGACTCTGGTTCAATTCCTGGGTTGGGAAGATCCCCTGGAGAAAGGTAGGCTACCCACTCCAGTATTCTTGGCCTTCCCTGGTGGCTCAGATGGTAAACAATCTGCTTGCAATGCAGGAGGCCCGAGTTCAATCCCTGGGTTGGGAAGATCCTCTGGAGGAAGGCATAGCAACCAACTCCAGTATTCTGACCTGGAGAATTCCGTGGTCAGAATTCATGGGGTCATAAAGAATTGGACATGACTGAGTGATTAAACACAGCACAGCATGGGCAAAGGTCATGGAACACCTCATGGAGGAGATAATGTTTAATATTTTTATCTATTGATTTGTATTATATTGCATGTATCTTGTCTGTGTATAATGATCTCTAGTTGCTATTGTTTCAGATGTCTCTACTCTCTTCAATGGTCCTTTTTCATGATATGATTTGGTTCTCTAGTTGTACATTGGTAAATCTCATCTTTTATACTCAGTTAATTTCTAATTATACTTTCCCCCAAAGTCATCTCTTATCTTAAGCATATCTCATGGAAGTCTACTGTTATTTTTCTTTTTCTCTATGGTGTCTGTTCTCCGTGTGCTTGAACCACAGAAGGAAAAGAAAAAACAAACAAAAAACTCCTTTGGATAATTCACAGAGTTTTTATGCAAATTCATTCAAAGCCTCACACAAAGTCCTTTGTGATGTTTCTAAAAGAGTGATTGCTTGGTCAGTGTAAAGGAAAACATAACGTTTCATGAGGATTGTATTTGGAAGCAAGTTGGCAGTCTTGCAAACATGGAACAGTTACTGAAGGCAACGTTTTGGGACATAAACATCAAATAGATGATCAATGTCCCTGTCTTTAATTTGTAGCACTATTACCTTTGCACAAACCTTTGCTTTGTAAGACTTGCCAACTGCAACAGCTCTTTCTTAGACTCATTAACTCTTCTCAATATTCAACAATTACTTTGCTTACTGGCCCATAGGACTTCTATTTCTCTTCTCCTTAAAACAGGAACAGAAGAAAAGAAAAAAAAAAAAAGAAGAAGCTTAAGTAAGTAACTTGGCTGCTTCACCGGAAAGCATTCAAGGATGCGGGACTCTGAAGGCTTCTGTATAAAATAATGTGTAATATTATTTCAAATACTATGTTTACAGAGCTCATACTGCTAAGGATTAAAGGGATGTGCTATGACAAATCTGATTCTGAGTAGGCTTGCCTTCCCTAAAATAGATCAGCTGCATTCAAGTAGAACTTTTGATTTATGAGAATTAGGACTTCCTAGGGCATTGTATAGTGCTCTATATAATGACAACAGATTATTGTTTCCTCTGAGACTCCCAGTGGAATCCAGCCAAGATCTCTCGGCTTGCAATAGTACGTCTGAGCAGGGGCTAGGCTATTCAGGCTTTCCCTCATGTGAACGGCACACAGCTTTTAGAGGAAATAGGGTTTTTACTGGTAGGTGTTGGTTAATCTAATAAGAAACAAGTGGTGTACCTGAATGTTTCTGATGAGGGTGAATTTTTTCCCTCTTGCAGGAAACTTTAAAGTAACTACTTCTCCTAAGTATTAATACACTGAAATAGATTTTGCTATTTTAGAGAGCTTTAAAGTGCTCCCTTACTTCTTCTTTGTGAGATGCATATTTATGACTTTCATTTTTTTTTCCTCCCAGAGTTTGGATTTTTCTGTCAGTGAGAATTTTGAAATTCTAAGAATCTATTCAGCTGACTATATTGTGTAGTTTGACTTGTTTTAAAATATTATTAAAGAAATGGTATACATCAGTATCAGACTTTTTTTACCATAAACATCACACAGATAGATCATGATTAAATGTGGGATTAATGATTTAAAAAAATTTTTGAGAAATTGTTGTTGATTATAAAACAGTGATATCGAAGTATATAGAACACCCCATTTAAAAAATATCTATTTATCTGACTGCATCACATCTTGGTTGTGGCAAACTGGCATAGTTGCCCCCAGGTATGTGGAATCTTAGTTTCCTGACCAGGGTTTGAACCTGAGTCCTATGCATTGCAGAGTGAATTAACTCCTGGACCACCAGGCAAGTCCCCAGAATGCTCCATCTTTAATTGAAGTGTCATTAAAGCCATATTTAGGAGGATGTCATTTAGGAATAAATTGGTTCATTCTTCATGCAGTGAATGAATGATAAGCTGCTCCACAAATTTATGGTCTCTCATCAAGATCAAGAACTTGAAGAGTCAGACAGGATTGGGGGAATGAATTGCCAAAGATATTTGTTTTTTAGAGAGCTATGAGTCATAATTGGAAAGGTCAGTTTTCTGATCTGACCTGGAAAAGGTCAGTTTTCATTCCAATCCCATACGCTAACAGTGAGAAATCAGAAAGAGAAATTAAGGAAACAATCCCATTCACCATTGAAACAAAAAGAATAAAATACTTAGGAGTATTTCTACCTAAAGAATC
>ML661935.1:1687249-1801684 GCA_007570785.1 Antilocapra americana
CAACCTAGATGCCCATCAACTGATGAATGGATAAGAAAGCTGTGGTACATATACACAATGGAATATTACTCAGCATTAAAAAAAAAATTCATTTGAAGCAATTCTACTCAGATGGACGAAACTGGAGCCCATTATCCAGAGTGAAGTAAGCCAGAAGCAAAAACAACAATACAGTATATTAACACATATATATGGAATTTAGAAAGACAGTAATGAGAACCCAACATGGGAGACAACAAAAGGAACGCAGATGTATAGAATAGACTTGTGGACTTTGTGGATGAGGGTAAGGGTGGGATGATATGGGAGAAGGGCATTGAAGCATGTTAATTGTCATGTGTCTAATCAATCGCCAGCCCAGGATTGATGCTCGGGACTGGTACAGCGAGATTTCCCAGGGGGGAGGGAGGAGGGAGGGGGGACCCGGAGGGGAAGCATATGTAAACCCATGGTGATATCATGACAATGTATGGCAAAAACAATAATAAAAAAATAAATAAATAAATAAATAAAAAAGAAAGGCAATGCCAAAGAATGCTCAAACTACCACACAATTGCACTCATTTCACACACTAGTAAAGTAATGCTCAAAATTATCCAAGCCAGGCTTCAACAGTACATGATCCATGAACATCCAGATGTTCCAGCTCGTTTTAGAAAAGGTAGAGGAACCAGAGATCAAATTGCCAACATCTGTTGGATCATTGAAAAAGCAAGAGAGTTCCAGAAAAACATCTATTTCTGCTTTATTGACCATGTTGAAGTCTTTGTGTGGATCACAATAAACTGTGGAAAATTCTTAAAGAGATGGGAATACCAGATACTTGACCTGTCTCCTGAGAAATCTGTATGCAGGCCAAGAAGCAACAGTTAGAACTGTACATGAAATAACAGACTGGTTCCAAATTGGGAAAGGACTACATCAAAGCTGTATAATGCCACCCAGCTTATTTAACTTATATACAGAGTACATCACATGAAATGCCGGGCTGGGTGAAGCATAGCTGGAATCAAGATAGCCAGGAGAAATATCAATAACCTCAGATATGCAGATGACACCACCCTTATGGCAGAAAGTGAAGAGGAACTAAAGAGCCTCTTGATGAAAGTGAAAGAGGAGAGTGAAAAAGTTGGCTTAAAACTCACTGTTCAGAAAACTAAGATCATGGCATCTGGTCCTATCACTTCATGGCAAATAGATGGGGAAACAATGGAAATAGTGCTAGACTTTATGTTCCTGGCCCCCAAAATCACTGCAGATGGTGATTGCAGCCATGAAATTAAAAGACTCTTGCTCCTTGGAAAAAAAGCTATGGCCAACCTGGACAGCATATTAAAAAGCAGATACATTACTCTGCCAAGAAAAGTCTGTCTAGTCAAAGCTGTGGTTTTTCCAGTAGTCATGTATGGATGTGAGAGTTGGACTATAAAGAAAGCTGAGTGATGAAGAATTGATGCTTTTGAACCGTGTTGGAGTTCAAATTGGTGTTTTTGGAGTTCAACTGATGCTTTTTGGAGTTTAGTTGATAATTTTGAATGGTGTTGGAGAAGACTCTTAAAAGTCCCTTGGACTGCAAGGAGATCAAACCAGTCCATCCTAAAGGAAATCAGTCCTGAATATTCATTGGAAGGACTGATGCTGAAGCTCCTTTGGCCACCAGATGTGAAGAACTGATTCATTGAAAAAGACCCTGATGCTGGGAAAGATTGAAGGTGGGTGGAGAAAGGTATGACAGAGGATGAGATGGTTGAATGGCATCATGGAATTGATGGACATGAGTTTGAGCAATCTCCGGGAGTTGGTGATGGACAGGGGAGCCTGGCCTGCTGCAGTCCATGGGGTTGCAAAGAGTCAGACATGACTGAGCCACTGAATTGATGAGTCATGAGTCTCCATTCTGCTGCCTTTAGGAGAATGGTCTCTTCCCTCCCTTTCAAAGTTTATTGGAAAGGACTTCAGTGAGGCAGCTTACAGCTCTAAATGTTTTTGCTATAGCTGGAAACCATAGAGGACTTATGTCTTCTTACAGGTGAGAAAAACTAAAGCAGATGTAAAACTAAGATCTGACTCCTGCCTGAGAAATCTGGAGATGAAAAAAGTGGACACATTGCTTTTTGATAAAGCTAAGAGAGTGCTCAAGTGTTTTGATTGACTTGTACTTCCAGAGTTTGTCAGGGCACATTTCCTGTAAACTGAATACAGGAGAAAAGTGATATGGAATCACCTGAGGATTTATCCAGTGGTCATCCTCAGAGAAAAGAGCCTAGAAATGTACCATCAATAGCCAGGGCTTGAGGAAGGCATCTTATATGACCATCGGGAATAGAATCACATGTATTCTGTAGGAATCATCCTCTAAACCCATGAAGTATCTCGTAACAGTCAGCTTTAATAGTTTGCCAGGTTTGGCAAGTGCAAAGCCTCTCATCTAAGTACATTTTTGTTCCCTTAACTCTTGTTCCTCAGTTCCTTGACTCATTCTCTTGATTGTGATACATAACTTTAACCCTGGAGATAGGCTAATTAGCAGCTAGTGAAAAGGGAGGAAATTGCATATAGAGGAGTAAAAAATAGGATAGAATAGCAAAGGGATAAAATGGGAAAGAAAGTGAGTAGAGAGAGTAGAGGAGAATAGTAAAGAGATCCCTTTCAATATAGCAGACTCCAGACCAAAGTAGGCTAAATTTAATGAGGGTGGTGGAAGGAAGTGAAGCAATTTAAGGCTAATTGACGTTTAAAACTTACTGTTGTCCAAAGCTGGATATCCAAAGCATGAGAAATATTGCAGTTTCATCTAGGGTGAGGAAGACTCCTTTCACTAAAGTGGAGGTGGGAGACAAATATCATTTGTGTTTTGTTTGCAATGAATATGTTCCTGTTAGAAAAACATCATTGAAATGTGTGAAAGATTTTATTTTTTAAATTAATTTCTATGGGAGTGCGGTTGGTTTACAGTGTTGTGTTCATTTCTATTGCACAGCAAGATGAACCAGCCGTACTGATGCATACACCCCTGGCTTTTGGATTCCCTTCCCATCCACACCGCCACAAGGTATTAGGTAGAGTTCCCTGTGCTATACAGTGGATTCTCACTGTTTGTCTATTTTATACATAGTATCGATAGTATATATGTGCCAGAGATGCATTTTCAGACTTCCCTTCTTGGAAACATGATGAGATAGATTATTAGGACCAGCCTTTGCAATGGAATATTAGCAATGCTCCATAATAGAAAATAAAAATTCAAAGCACCAAAGATCTAAAAATATAGTAATGATCAACTGAATTAAAATATATATAAAAGCTAGAACTGGAAGCTTAAGAGGATCACTGAATCCCTCACTTTTCTCTGAGGCTGTTTGCCAAATGAGTTAAACTCAAATAAAAATAGGAAATGGTAGCTGGGAAACAAACCAAAGACCCACTTTAGGTAGCACTCTGTTGTAGAGCTGGGAACCCCAAGCAATGGGAGAGGATGAAATGTAAGCTGGTCTCACCTTCCCAGTATAGGTCTGTAAGGAAGAGCATCTTCATGCTCTGAAAAGCAGAAGAGCGAACTCTCAGAGAAGTTAAAATCACAGTCTGTTTCTCATATGTATTTGAAACCCACATTTACATAGGTTGATGGCTCCCTAAGACCTTGATTCTGTTTAATTGCTTCTGAACTGAGGGTATCCTTAGGGATCTGATAGAAGTAAATTAAAAATTTTTCTGCCTAAAGTTGTCTTCATCTTAGCCTCAAAGAGTATCTTGAATATTTTTCTAAGGAAAATGACTCAAAGGCACTCACTAGTCATAAAAATGAACTAGACAAGGAAATAAGACATCAGTAGCAAGAACCAGCTAACAAAACATACAACAAAGCCAAGTGCGCAAATACTTCAGTTATTGTATAATCACGTTATAAAAGTCATGCTGTGCTTAGTTGCTCAGTCATATCTGACTCTGTAACCCCACGGATTATAAGCCCACCGGGCTCCTCTGTCCATGGGGATTCTCCAGGCAAGAATACTGGAGTGGGTTGCCATGCCCTTCTCCAGGGGATCTTCCCAACCCAGGGATCTAACCCAGGTCTCCTGCATTGCAGGCAGATTCTTTACCATCTGAGCCATCAGGGAAGCCCCAGAATACTGGAGTAGGTAGCCTATCCCTTCACCAGGGGAACTTTCCAAACCAGGAATCAAACCAGGGTCTCCTGCATTGCAGGTGGATTCTTTACCAGCTGAGCTACCAAGGGAAGCCTAAAAAGTCATACTAACAATGTTCAAAGAAATAAAGATGTATCTGAAATTAGAACATTCTAAACATACCCTAGTGTGTTTGAAAAGGAAACGTATATGCTTTAGAAATGAGAAAAACAATAATTCAGATTAAAAACTCAATGATCAGGTCAGAATAATTATCCAGAAGGTCAGTCAGAATAACTTTATAGAATTTAGCTTGAAGATATATATGAAAGAGACATAATTCATGGAGGAAAGGAAAAGAAAATCTAACACATCAGGTATAATACATGTCTAATTGAAGTTTTAAAAGAAAAGTTGGGGAAGAATGGGAAAGAGAAAATATTTGAGGCGATATTGGCTGCAAAGTTTTCAGAACAGAGCAATACATTCTGTGGATTCAAAATACCTAACAAATCCCAAGTGCAATAAATAGAAAAGAATTCACATCTGAATATATCATATTCAATAACCAAATACAAGTTCAAATCTTAAATGCAGCCAGAGATAGCAAAAGAAATGCAGATGTATAGAACAGACTCGTGGACTCTGTGGAAGAGGGCAAGGGTGGGATGATATGGGAGAATGGCATTGAAACATGTTAATTATCATATGTGAAATCAATCGCCAGCCCAGGGCTGATGCTCGGGGCTGGTGCACCAAGATGACCCAGGGGGAGGGAATTGGGAGGGAGGAGGGAAGAGGGTTCTGGAGGGGGAGCATATGTAAACCCATGGTGGTTTCATGTCAATGTATGGCAAAACCAACACAATAAAGTAAAGAAAATTAAAAAAAAAATAAATGTAATGCAGACATGATAGGAAACAAAACTCTTTTAAACCGTGCAATGATGCAGCCAATATTCTTTTAGCACTCATGAGGTTTTTTGTATTATTTACTAAATTCAATAAATACCTAATGAATATTATTTTTATATGCTACTAAAAACACAATAGATAAATAAATAAAAATATTATACAGGCTTTTCCCTCTAAAATGTAATAATCTAAGTAATAAATTTATGTGTACTCAGTTGCCAAAATAAAAAAAAAATCTTCAAAATGATAGCAATTAGATTGATAGCTAATTTAATAGTAACAGTGAAGTCAGAAGTAACTGAATGATGTCATTTTTGTTCTGAAAGGAAAAATACCCAGAGGTTGCATACACAGAAAATGTCAGCAAATGAAAGATATTTTCCAGGGCAGACAAATCCTGAGTTTGTCATAACAGACTCTGTCTATTGGGAACATCAAGAAAATGATTGGAGTGATATTATTAAATGCCAGAATTTTTTCCCCGCTGTTTCTAATACAGATCTTATGCCCCAGTGTGATCAGATTTTACCATATCACTTTATTAGCTGATTTAATCTGAGTGGAAATGACATGTGACTTTTCTGGGCAAAAGTTTGAAATCTGCTGTCTTAGACAGAAGTCACTCCATTAACTTTGACTCTGAAATAAAGAGCACATTAAGCATAGCTATAGTTGATCCATCATAGGCATAAATGTGAAAGAAAAGAATAAATCTTTGTTGTTTCAAGTCAATGAGATTTAATTTGGACTAAACTTTCAATCCAGATGTCATTCAGGTTGAAGAAAAATAATCCCAGATGGAAGGTCTGGAAAACCAGAGAAATGAGCAAAAAATATTGGTAAATACCTAGGCAAATATAAAGTAACATTAATTGCTAAGAATAATAATAAAAATATATTATGAAATTTAAAATAGAAATAAAGTAACTGGTAACGATAACCCATCTATTAGAAATGGAATAAATATGATTAAATTGCTCTAAAATCTGTCTTATCCAGGAAGAAGGTAGAAATTAAAGGGTTATAAAATAATCCAAAAAAAGTAACCACAAGTTGACTTCCTGAAAAGAATAATAAAATTTATAAATATTTGTTGAAATTAATCAAGGGATAAAAAAATGAGAATGAGCAAATTACCAATGTGCAGAGCAAAAGACTTCCACCACAGATATTGTGTATGTTAAAAATAATATGAGGCTTTTATTAATATTTTATGCTACTAGTTTTGACAGTTCAGTAAAATGGACAGATTCCTAGAAAAAATAAGTTTGTTATTGTTGACAAAAGCATAGATAGAAATATATGAATAGTTGTTTTATCTATTAAACAAATTGAATATCGTAAAGTATCCCTACAAAGAAACCTCTGGGTCTAGCTGACTTTACTATTGAATTATATCAAATTGTAACAAGTGGTTAAAAAAAGAATAATAGCAATTTATAGAAAGTCTTAAATTTAATGGAAAAGCAAGAGTGTTCCCTAATTCATTCTATGAGAGCAGCATAACTTGCAAATCAGAACCTGACATAGTTATTATAAAAGGGAAAGTCACAGGTATTTCTCTTGCATGAACATAGATGCAAAAATTCTAAACAAAATTAATAGCAAGTGTAAAGTACAACATTGCAAAGTTGAGTTTATTCCAGAAATATGAGATGGGTTGAATATTTTAAAATTGATCAATGTGAACAAGGATAACAAAAGAATACAAAAGAGAAAATGTATTATTTCATTAAATAGAGAAAATATTTAATCACAGTGAGCATCCAATTCGTGACAAAATTTCTTTGCAATCTGTGATCAGCATTTTTAATATGATAAAAGGTCATTTGAAACCATCATACTGCAGAATAGAACTTAATGACAAAACATTGAACATTTTCTCTTTTGGATCAGAAATCAGACAATGATGCTAGCTGGCTGTTCACCACTTCTCTTTAATATTACATTGGAAGTAAGGTGGAAAAAGACCAAAAGATGCAAGGATTAAACACAAAATACAAACTTGCCATTGTTTAGAACCAAAGAACCAAAGTGAAGTCGCTCAGTCGTGTCCGACTCTCCGTGACCCCATGGACTGCAGCCCACCAGGCTCCTCCATCCATGGGATTCTCCAGGCAAGAGGACTGGAGTGGGCTGCCATTGCCTTCTCCAGGGAACCTTCCCGATCCAGGGACTGAGCCCTGGCCTCACGCATTGCAGGCGGACGCTTCACCGTCTGAGCCGCCAGAGAAGCCTTGCTGTTGTTCACAGGTGACATAATTCTGCGCAGAATAACCAAGACACTTAATTGTTAGTAATATGATTGATTTAATAAGATTGCTAGCTACACATTCAAGCACAATAATGAATTACATATATGTGTGTGTATGTATATATATGTATGTATAATCTGAGTCCTAGGGGCCTCAGATGGTAAAGAATCTGCCTGCAATGTCAGAGACCTGGGCTTGCTCACTCGGTCAGGAAGATCCCCTGGAGAAAGGAATGGCAACCCACTCTAGTATTCTTGCCTGAGAAATCCCATGAACAGAGGAGGCTGGTGGGCCACAGTCCATGGAGTCACAAAGAGTCAGACACGACTGACTAAGTATTTAATCTATATATGTATAGATATGTAAATAAAAACAACATAGTAGGTCAAATAATGCCTTTTAGTCTTGTTTAAAAAGTGTAAAGTACTTGGCAATAAATCTAATAAGTTGAATGAGTTCTGTGGAAAAATATAAAAATTTATATTAAAATAACCTAAATAAAGTCAGAACAAAAAACATTAATAGAGTAAATGTCTTAATTCTATCTCAATTGATCTGTAAAGTCAATGAATTCTAAACCAAATCCTAGCAGACTCTTTCATGCAACTCAAAAAACTAGTTCAGAAATTACATGCAAGTTGAAAAAATCAAGAAGAGAGTTGAAAACTCTTGGAAAAGAAATAGAAGGTGAAGAAGAATTGCCTTATTCAATATTTAGCTATTTTGTATCAGATTTAAAATATATGATACAAAGTATGTATGTGTGCTCCGTGCTCCGTCCTCGGTCATGTCTGACTCTTTGCGACCCCATGGATTGTAGTACTCCAGGCTCCTCTGTCTGTGGTATTTTCCAGGCAAGAATACTGGATCCTGTTTCTGTTTCCCTCTCCAGGGGATCTTCCCAACTCAGGGATTGAACCCGAGTCTCCTGCATTAGCAGGTGGATTCTTTGCCAGTGCCACCTGGGAAGCCCCACAATATATTATAGAATATATCAAATATATTACTTTTTCTCTGTTATCCTACAATAATAAAAGACCTAGTTAGGCAATAAAATTCATGTGTCAATGATACTTTTGTCCAAGATAACTTTACAACATAATACTTTATTGATTTCTTTCAGCATATAAGTGTGTTTGGCAAATTATAGAATGGTAGATCTCTAGACTTTGAGGGTGGAAGACAGCTTGAAGGTTGTCTAGAACTGTATTGTATGGTAGTCAGCAGACACAGTTGACTACTGAGTGCTTAAAATATGGCTAGTTTTTGTGCTGAGTCTAAAACACACACTGAACCTCTTAGATTTGAAATAATAATGTAAATACCTCATTAATAATTTTTATATAAATTACCTGTAGGAAGGATGTTTGGGGTATATTGGGTTAAGTATTATTAAAACTAATTTTACTTCTTACTTTTCTAAACTTGGTCACTATAAAATTTTGAATTATGTATTGGCTCACATTTTATTTCTCATAGGTGATGCTGATATAGACCATTTTACCAATGAGAAAATGTATTCCAAATATGCAGAAGTACATTACTTGTCCCACATTTGTCTACCATGATCAATGCATATGCAAAAGCTAAAATTTTCCGGAGAGTCCTTAAGTCAGGAAAAGGTCATGAACCTCACATTCCTTCACAATTAATAGTGTCACATGATTGTGGTAAAATGCAAAGAATGTTGGCCTTACACAGACTTGGGTTCACATCTCAACAGCACGACCTGTTGATTAATTTAATCAAAGTTATTTAATTTGTCTATTAAATCATATAATATTACTTAATTCACTGGGCAATTGTGATAATGAGATAGTCTACATGTTTGTAGAACAAATCTTTAAAAAATTTATTCCTTTTAGCATGTATATGAACTGCCCTTGTCATAGTAGTTTCTATTTGCTTATGTATCTTAGGGTTGAGGCCTATTATATTTTTGTATTTTATTTTTATTTTACTTCTTTCTACAAATGGATTCTAAGTTGTTGTGGGGGTTACATGCTGAAGGAAAGTTTCAAAATATGAAGAAAATGTTTCATTGTCCAGGTGAAATTTTAAAATGAACACTGTATAAAATATGTGCTTTAATATACACAGTAGATACAAATTTTGGTAATTAACTGACTTTTGAGCAAATTCTCTTATGCTTACTCATTCTGTGCGGCCTGGAATTGCTATTCTCTTATATGATTATACTGGTTGGTATAATGTATTATACACAGGAAAATGAATAATTGCATGATTTTGAGAATATGACAAATTGGTGCCAAAGCAAGGCTTAAATAAAGACTTAGAATATTTTGTAAGGAATTAATGAAATTGGTTGCTTTATAAACTAGTAGCAGGGAAAATAAAAGTATTATATATTGGGGGAAATCAGGTATCCATAGACACCCTTGGATAAATGTACAAGACTGGTAAAAGATAAGATGAAATTCCCGTGCAGTAGTACTAACCAAATATTCATTGCTAGCTCCTTGATGTGATAATTCATTTGCATAAATTTAGAAGAAAGGACAAAGAAAGAAAGGTTAAAAAGACATTACTAGATTTTAATTTTAGACAAAGAATTTAAAAAGGCAAAGAGTTTCTCTGTACCACCTTCTGTCTAGGAACCTAGAATTAAGAATGGAGTATGGTGATTGAATAAGGTCAAGAAGAAAGTGACTTAATTTGTAGTTAGGTAAGCAGGAGGGACCAGGCTCTTGGCAGTAAGGCTGTAAATCAGTGTGATAACCTACCAGAGATGGTGAGCTGTAAAACTGCTTTCCCTCTAAGTTTTTAATATGGATAATGTTTAGTTTTGGTGGAGACATGGGGATTTATTAATTGATCCCTGCTTAGTATCTTTGGGGTGAAGGGGGAGGACATAATTCATTCACTTAGTATTCTGCTGATCTCTTTACATACATTAAAGCACTCTTTCCAGTAGTTCTGTGAAGCTGGTGTTAATACGCTCTTGTTTTTAAAAATTAGTGAGGGTCTGAACAAGGCTTTGAATTTAGTTTTATTTGTCTGATTCTGAGCCCCTTTCAGTTTCCTCTATGGCAGGTTCTCTCACTATTTATTAATTCATGAATCTGTATTTCAGGATTTTAGCAGTGGAATCCTTTCTACAAATGAGAGCTCTGTATGTGATATAATGCTACCCAATCTCTCAGTACCTTGCTTGGAAAACCATTGCTATAGTTCATTTCTTTGTTTTTCACTTCTTAATCCTTTTTGGTTCTGCCACTAGTCTGTAAACGGCAAATTTAGTAACCTCAAGGAGGCTAGAACATGACTTTAATAGTCTTACATTTCAATTGTATTTTCTCAATAGATATATAATTAAAATCAGTGGGAGTTTAGCCTTGGTGAAGATTATAGAATTAAACTCTTATTCTTTCAATTTCACATCTGCTTTGGCTTATTTAATTACTCTGGTTTTCGTTTCTGCCCTGTGCAGTCTGGGGCAAACCAAGACCTTGCTGAGTCTTTGTAAAACAATTTGTGTTTTGCATATTGGAGTTACTATGAGCATTGGTGCTATCTGTATCATGTTGATGATATAATATTGATAATTTGGATTTGAAATTGTTTTCCAAGGAAAGGAAGAATTCTGGAGAGGTATGCCTAGTAATGTTCATTTACTGGATTTTATTTGTATTAGTGTTCTGTGATGGACTTTTACAGTTTGCTTTCCCAGATATCTAGGCCATGAGTTTCTACTTGGTGCATACACTTTATATTGTTATGCAAGTTTTTCTCTTGGTTTGATTCCTTAATTTCCTAGATGACATGGCTTCTGAGTCTAATCATCTAAATAAGCCTTAGGTATAAATAAGTATAATTTCCTTCCCACAAACAATAATATATTTTATTCTTATAAGTCTACTGACCAGTTTTGGTGAGTCATTTCCATATTTCCCAGTGTCTTTCTTAATTACACAGGGACATTCATTGTGTTAATTGTTTACTGAATGTAGTAGGAAAATGAAAATTTCATATATGACAATTATTTGGAAGTAGATTGAACTCAGCTAGGGTAACTTGTGTTTTCAGATGTCCTAGGTATTATTTTTAAATATATTTCAGAATTTATGCTTTTAAAGTTTAAATCTTTCTGTAATTCCTACTTTATTAATTCTTATTATCAAACATAACTGGCAGAGAGAGTGAGTTGCTCAATTTCTTTGAGGCATAAAGATGTGAATCAAGAATGGTTCTCAAGAGTAACTTTTAATTCCCATATTTGTTCAGGCATGATTCAAAGCTTTTACTTCAGTGTTTCTCCTTTTATATTCCATCATAGTAGCAGTATGTAAGATAAATACTTTCATGGATGATTGAAAAATAAGTGATACTTACTTGAAAAATGTGTATTAACATTTTTAGATAAATGCATATTTAAAATATTTAAAAGCTGTCAATTTCATATAAAATTTCTTATTTAATGTTTCATGGCTCTGATGACAAAATACAGCACAACATCTTTGAATCTGTATCTTTCCCTATGTAAACTTCTTTCTCTTCCAGCTCTGTGTGAAAAAGTGAGCAAAATGGATTTTTAAAAACTTTCCATAGAGACTGGTGAATTGATTTCTCTATCTTTTGAGGGGAAATTGGAGTGGATAATAGAGCAACTTTCATCGGAAGTGCTCAAAGTTTTTATATTGCTTCATTAATCCACAAACCAATAATGGGAAAATATTATTGTCCCAGTATTTCAGGTGAGAAAAAGAAAGTATCAAGAGGTCTTCTTGTTTCAAATCAAGTGCTGAGTCAGAGGTCAAGTCTATAAAAGAATTTTGACTTTTGTTTTTTGCTTCCAAGAAACATGGTTGTCTCCTATGCATTTTGTTGCTGAAAAAGAAGATACTTCAGACAGTGAAGTGAAAGTGAAAGTCGCTCAGTCGTGTCTAACTCTCTGTGATCCCATGGAATTCTCCAGGCCAGAATATTGGAGTGGGTAGCCTTTCCCTTCTCCAGGGGATCTTTCCAACCCAGGGACTGAACAAGGGTCTGCTGCATTGCAGGTAGCTTCATTACCAGCTGAGCCACAAGGGAAGCCCGGATACTTCAGAACAGCCTCTATTTTTCAAAAAGTTAACAAGGAAGCACAATGATAATGATGATGAGCAAAAGTTACTTTGTTTTCTTGGGAAATAGAAGTAGACATCCTGCTATTTTGACTTAAATCTGGCCAGGTGCTGTGCTGTTTGCTGAGTCACTTCAGTTGTGTCTGACTCTTTGCAGCCCCATGGACTGTAGCCCACCAGGCTCCTCTGTCCATGGAATTTTTCAAGCAAGCATTCTGGAGTGGGTTGCCGTGCCCTCCGGCAGGGGATCTTCCAAGGAATCGAACCCATGTCTCATGTCTCCTGCATTGGCAGATGGGTTCTTCCCCACTAGCACCACCTGGGAAGCTCAAATCTGTCCATGTAAACACGAAAATGAGGGATATGAAGTAACTCTAGAGAAAAGCAATTTTGTTATCCAAGAAGTAATCAGAGAAGAGGTATTTAAACAAATCACAGTTCAAAATTGTGGTCAAAAATCTGTGTAGAACTCTTTGGATGGAGACTTAAGAATGCGTAGATGTCAAGAGGGAGGGGATATATATATATATATATATTATATATATGTATGTATATATATATACACACACACAGTATGGCTGATTTGCATTGTTGTATGGCAGAAACCAGCACAACTTTGTAAAGCAATTATCCTTCAGAGAAAAAATAAATTACATGGGAGAAAAGAAATAAATACAGGCAAAGGTGAGACTCAAGTAAACCAGTACTAGCAAAAGGTTTTACAACATTCGTTTCTTTGAAACGAAACAAAAATATATTTGTTATAAAAAAAAAACACAAATGAGTAGATGAACTAAGCGGAATAGAAAAATAACTTCAAATAAAAGTCTGACAGTATAATCAGTGTTGGAAGAAATCAGATTTGTCAGAGGAAAGATGTTAAAGGATGTGCACCAAAAGGTGGAAGGAGAGGTGGGTGACCAAGGATGATGGTAGAAATCGTAGCTGACATTTGCTGAGCACTTCCTACAACCACACTGTGCTTTAAATTTCATGACATACTGTAAGCTGGATGCTATTGTTATTTCATTTTAGAGATGAGAATTCCGAAGAGATTAAGCAAGGTGCCTCAGGTCATACATGAATATGGAAGAGCCCCATGGACTTAAATGAAACAAATCCGAAAGGTAGAATCCAGATTTAAATGAAGCTTTTTAAGAGGAATAAAGGTGCTAGTAATACATGAAAGGGCAAATTATGTTTGGAGCAAGCAAATAAAGGGAGTGGCTGGTTTCCTGGGGACAGGTGGCAACAAGAAGAGAAAATTTTCCACTTCATTTCTTCCTTCCTCTTCTCTAGGAACGAAGATGATCCTCAGACCAACGACAATAACATTTACAAAGAAACATTATACATCCTGCCCCAAACAAGTCTAACCTTATGGTGGAAGGTACATAGGCTTTGGAGTCAAGCAGGTATAGGTTTGAACCTTGATTTCTGCCACTTCCTTGCTTTAGAACTTGGGCGAGGTATTTAATCTGAGTCTCAGCATCTTGCCAGGCACTACACTCAGGTTCGATCCCTGGGTCAGGAAGATCCCCTGGGGAAGGAAGTGGCAACCCACTCTAGAATTCTTGCCTGAAAAATTCCGTGGACAGAGGAGCCTGGTGGGCACAGTCTGTGGGGTCACAAAGAGTCAGATACAACTTAGCATCTGAAAAACAAGGTATTTAACTTGAGTCTCAGTATCCTTACATAGTAATCAGGAAAAACACAGTAGCTCCTGGAATTTAGGAGATTAAAGGGGAAAACTAATATGAATAAAAATATATGGTAAATTGTAGCCACTTAATAAATAAATATTACTTGCCTTACACTTCTCTCCCAGACTTTGATGAAGTGTGTTCCAGTAAATTGTAGCAGAATCTGCTAAACTATTATGGGAATATCTTTGAAAATTCAAGGAAATGCCCCATTTTCCAAAGAAGCAAAAAGGCAAATTAATAAAGCCACAGCCAGCTAATCAACAAATTTTAAAAAATATAACAATTCTAGAATGCATTTCTAGAGATTGCCACCAAAAACTGTAGCGGAGGTATTCTTTCTATAAAGAATTGCCCTTTCCCTGGCCTCTACATTCTGCTGCATCTTACTCTTGCTTGACTCCATCAGTTGATTCAGATCCACCCCACATTCAAAGGTCAGGTCTGAAATAGGTTGGATATAATTAAGGAGCTCTAGCTTAGAACTCTGAAAGTCAGGATCCCGGCAGTGCACCTCCAATTTTGGAAACTGCAGCCTTGTCCTGTTTAATGTTCTTGATTCTTTATCTGGGAAGACACTCCTAGTATCCTAATTTTCATAGGATGAAAGTAAGGAGCTGAGGGAACAACCTTAGACCAAGATTGAGACTTACAATAGAAGGTACAAACTGTTTACATAAGCAAGTGCAAGGGATTTGGGACCTTTCTGATCCAAGTCAGCATCAGGTACAATGGGTCTACATAATAATATCCATGGTCATTTGCATTAGATAGATTCTCATTCAGAGTAATGGGAACTTGAATAACTTCCTGGAAGCAGAGTTTAGCTCTGGAGAAAAGGTCGTGAAAAAAAAACAAGGGGATTAAGGCATTGTCTAAATAGACTCAGTTCAGTTCTACCTCAGATTATCGCATACAGCTAATCACACAAACTGGCCGCAAGAAAAATGTGTAGAGAGACTCTACATCAATTTCACATGTGCTGAGGTTGTCTCCAGCTTTGGGATGTCAGATGTGGCGACGCAGATCCTCATCTTCAGTGCGGAAACAATTCCTAATATACTCTCTGGCTAGGTTCCCAGCTTGATGTCAGGGCTGGGCATGGCTCTAAGCCTGGAGGTGAAGACTTGTAGTACGTGTGGCGTGATTCCTGAATGCCAGAATAATATACTATATTGGATCGTTCTTTTTTATTCAGACCAACATTGGGATTAGCATAGTTTCTATACAAAATATGAGCTTGAATGAATGTCAAGTTATCTGTATTGCATAACAAATGAAATCAAACTCAGTACTATCACACAAACATTTTGCTGGGATCATGGATTCTGTGGCTTCTGTCTACTCCACAGTTTCTAGCTGCAGTTGGGAAATTCTGAGGTTGGGGTGATTCTTGGATGCATTGGTAAGCTTCTTACACCTCTGCTAACTGGGAGTGGGAGGAGATTGAAGCTGTGTCAGAGATCAAAGCTGTGACTGATAACACGAGTGTACGTACGTGTGATCTCTCTATGTGGTTTGGCCTTGTTATTGCACAGCAATTGGTTCTGAGAGGTAATGGATTGAAAAGGAACACGTGGAAAGAACATTCCCAGAGACCAAGGCAGGAGCTGTAGGGCTTCCTCTGACCTGGTCTCTGAAGACATGAAGCATTATTTTGCTATAATACATTCTATGGGTTATAAGAGAGTCTTAAAAGTCAGCCCAAGGGAAGGTAACCCTTAGTGGAAAGAATTGGAACATGTGAAATTCCTTAAAAATTTATTGATTAATTTTGCTTATGTTACACATAATAAAAAGAAACATTTTAAAAAATTTATTTGCTCTAATTGGAGGCTAATTACTTTACAATATTGTAGTGGGTCTCTGCCATACACTGACATGAATCAGCCATGGGTGTACATGTGTCTCCATCCTGAACCCCACTCCCACCTCCCTTCCCATCCCATCCCTCTAGGTTGGTCCAGTGCCCTGTTTCATGCATCGAACTTGGTCTGGTCACCTATTTCACATATGGTAAAAGAAACCTTTTACACTAAATAAAATAAAATAAAATAAAAAAGCCAACCCAGATTCAAGGCCGGGGAAAATTTGTGAGATCACATCATGGAAGATCCTGAGGGACAGGACACACTGCTGTGGGCATTTTCCAAAAAATGCCATCTAACAATAGTGTGCTGTTTTGGTTAATTTGTTTGACTGATTTGGTCTTGTTTTGCTTGGGCAATGAGTGAAGTGGGAAAATCTAGAGCAATCTTTACGTTATTTGCTGCTAGGTATGTAAGCTTTTTAAGGTTTGTCTATGGTGGTGATGGCAGTTCAGTTGTGACTTTTAAAAGCTCCATTGCTTCAGGGTATTTTTTGTAAAATCTAAGATAGGTATATATTCCAATACTCTATTAAGTAGAAATGTTGTGTAAACTAGAATGCCAAATATTTTATGTTACAGAGACAGCAGATATATATGTCTACTCTTATTCCTTAGTATTGACATAGATTTATTGTTATAAAGCCTGGTGTCTTTATCATAGCTACAATGATTCATTATCTCTCATCTTGGAAAAATTGTTTTAAAATATTCTGAGGCTGCTACTGTTCATCTTTTATACTGTATTAAATTTTTGTCTCTAGAAACAGTTGCTTTTTCAGTTGGGCTTTTGTGATTCTGGTAATAGTGACAAGAATATGAAAATCTTGCCAATTTTATAGTGTACTTTGAAACAATGGCAGGAGTTTGAAAATTGGTTAACTAGTAAGCATCATATTGAACTGGAAAAGGCTACCATTTATTACAACTACTACCATTTAATCTTTGCCTTCCCTGTACAGTCTATATTCATTAGCAGTGAAAGACAGGTAACCATGATATAGTTATATAACAGTGCCAAATGGTTGGAAGATTTTGATTAGCAATCTGTCTTTTTAGTTCTTGCCAGTGATTTATTCTTGTAGAGAAATGGATTAAGATAGGACTTGTAAAAAAAGAAATTATGGCCTCATAACTGACTAATACAAAATGAGATTATTTCAATATTATATCTTCAAAGACAACTGACTGTTTTCATTTAACGCTTCTGGGTATAAATAACTTTCTGGAGAAAAAGCAAATGTATTCAAGAAGTAAGTTATTATATCTCTGTAATGTTTTTGGTTTCTTGACTTCCCAAGTGAAATTAAACTCACTTAAGTTGGTCCTCAAACTTCTTGAAATCTGGTGCCATCCTCATTTCCAAACTGGTTTTTCACAAATCTCCTTTAGATTATCTTTCCCTAGGGTAAGCCTGGGCTTCCCTGGTGGCTCAATGGTAAAGAATCCATCTACAATCCACCTTCAGGAGACTCAGGCTAGATCCCTGGGCTGGGAAGATTCCTTGGAGAAGGTAATGGCAAGCCACTCCAGTATTCTTGCCTGGGAAATTCCATGGACAGTGGAACCTGGTGGGCTAGAGTCCATGGGATCACAGAGAGTCAGATGCTACTTAATGGCTAAATAATGACAGACTAAAGCTACACTATGTTTCCAAGACCATGGTCTTCATTTTCCTCTTTTTATCTATATACTCAAAGTATTTCTTCATTTGAGAAAGTTTATTCTCAACCATCAATCAGAAATCCTGCTCAAGTTTTAGTTTTTGCTCTCCACTCACAAAACAGGAAGTGAAGTCTAAGAATCTGACACTAAAGTGATTATGATGGAGGTATTATATCCACCACACTCTGAGAACTTTGAGGACTGTGGTAGGCAGAATAATCATCCCTTAGTGATGCCTTCATCCTTATCTGAGAAACATATACATATTGTATGTTAAATGGGAAATTAAACTGAAGGTAGAATCAAGGTTACTAATCAATTGACCTTTTAAATAGGGAAATCAGGACTTCCCTGATGCTCCAGTGGTTAAGAGTCCCTGCTTCCATTGCAGGGGGAAGAGGTTCAACATCTGGTTGGGGAACTAAGATCTCACGTGCCATATGGCATGGCTAAAAAGTAGCAAGTAAGCAAACAAAAACCAGGGAAATCATCCTGGACTATCTGGGTGTGTTGTGTGTAATCACCAGGATCTTTAAAAGTCGAAGAGGAGAGCAGAGGAGGAGCCAACCCGAGAAGGAGCAGTGGCAAAGGAAGCAGTGCTCAGAGTACTTTGACTCGGGAAGGGCTAGACTCGCCTGTGCTGGGTTTGGAGAGGAAGGAGAAGAGCCATGAGCCAAGAAAAGCAGGTGGTTGCCAGAGGCTGAAAAAGGCAAGGAAACAGATCTGGTCCTTGTATTAGTTTCCTAGAGATGCTGTAGCAAAGTACTGTCCACTGGGTAGTTTAAAATGACAGAAATTTATTCTCTCATTGATTTGGAGGCTAACAGTCCAAATAAGGTCTCAGTAGGCTCCTTCGCATTCTGAGACTCTGGATAGTCTTTCCTTGCCTCTTCTCATCTTCTGGTGGTGAGAGTGGATCCCTGGTATTCCTTGGTTTGGGATGCAGCTGCATCACTGCCATGCCTTCCTCTCTCGTCTTCTCCCTGTGTGTCTTTGTCTTTATGTGGGATTTTCCTTTTCTAAAAATGCAGATCATATCAGGGCCCATATTGATGACCTCTTCTTAATCTGATTACATCCACAAAGACCTTATTGTCGAGTAAGATTTCATTCATAGGTATGTGAGTTAGGACTTCAATATACCTTTTTAAGGGGAACGTAATTCAACCCATAACACTCTTACAGCCTCCAGAATAAAACCCCAGCACTACCAATACATTGCTTTTAGCCTAGTGAGACCTAAGATAATCAGTTTGCTGTAAGTCTTTATATTTGTGGTAATTTGTAATAGTAGCCTCAGAAAACTAACCCAAGGGACTAACTGAAACCCTATCTTGTGTGTGAAGTCCCTTGTTTCCCCTTGCTAAATTCCATCTCTTCTTCCCATACTAACTTGTTTGTACTTTCCTAATTAAATTTTACCCCCTAATCATCATAGTCAAAGCTATGGTTTTTCTAGTAGTCATACACAGATGTGAGAGTTGGGCCATAAAAACGGCTGAGCACCAAAGAATTGATGCTTTTGAACTGTGGTGTTTGATAAGACTCTTGAGAGTCCCTTGGATTGAAAAGAGAACAAATCAGTCAATTCTAAAGGAAATCAACCCTAAATATTCTTTGGAAGGACTGATGCTGAAGCTGAAGCTCCAATACTTTGGCCACTTGATGCAAAGAGCTGACTCATTGAAAAAGACCCTTGACACTGGGAAAAATTGAGGGCAGAAGGAGAAAGGGATGACAGAAGATGAAATGGTTGGGTGGCATCGTCCACTCAATGGACATGACTTTGAGCAAGCTCAGGGATATAGTGGAGGACAGAGGAATCTGGCATGCTATTAATATAATCCGTGAGGTCACAAAGAGTTGGACATGACTTAGTGACTAAACAATAGCACTAATCATTTCCTAGTTACTTTGTTATGCTTGTATCTGATTCTGAAGTTTTTGAGGGGAGAGACAATTATACCTCCTTGAATGACTCACACTCTGTAGCCATTCAATAACTGTTTATTAAAAGAATGTTAAATTCTTTTACAGAAGACAATTGCTATTGTCATAGTGTCAAGGAATTCTCCTCAAACAACTATGTTTAACACTAAAATGAGAGAGAAGAAATCTAAGAAAGGAGAAAAAAATCCTTTAAAAATTTACTATAAAACCATTTTGTAGTAACTTTCAAAGTTACTATAAAAATTTACTCCTCTAAGAGATATGAAAGCAATATTGGCCTCATGTTTTACATTAAATTTTATTGTGGATTTAGAATATCTTGATCAAAAAAAGCAATTCAATATGCATTTTGTTGTTGTGGTTAGTGTGGCTCAGATTCCCCAGATGCTTTTCAAATGTAGCTCAGAAAGTGCTGGTACTCAGTGGACCAGCAAATTCATGTTTTCCCTTAAAAAGCTATCCTGGATCTGTTTTGCTTCTTATTTGGGTTAATTTCTGCAGCTAATGCAAGTTATATATTCCTGGTTAAATATGCTTACAATATATAGTCACTATCACACTTTGTTCCATAATATATTTAATGTTTTAAAATTATAGAAGAGCTTGAGAAAGTTGGACATATAGAAGAGTTTGAGAAAGTTTTTGACCAGATTGTGTGTATGTGTGTTAGCTTTGTTTAGTTTAGCAATTGTACTATTATCAAATCAATTGAGTTTCTATAATTTGCCTTCAGTTAATGTCCTCACTTCATGACAGCTGATGGAAAGCTCTTGAAAGAAGTTATCATTATGAGCAAGATTGAAAGTAAGTGGAAAGCAGGACTTTTCTCTTGTCTCAATTCTCAGGAAGATGATAATTTTCTGTGCCATGTTTCTGTTTCCATCCCTAGTTGAAAGAAACAAGTTTAAGAGGAAAACATTGACATTGTGGCTTATTATTAATGGAAAGAATATACTTATTTATTTTTACATTTATTTAACTATTTGCTTTTTACTTTGGATCTTGCCATACAATTGGGCTCATTTCCTATATTGTAAGGATATACTCAAAATTCTTCAATCTAGACTTCAAGAACCAAGAACTTCCAGATGTACAAGCTGGATTTAGAAAAGGCAGAGGAACCAGAGATCAAATTACCAACACCTGCTGGATCATTGAAAAAGCAAGGGAGTTCCAGAAAAACATATATGTTTGCTTCATTGAATACACCAAAGCCTTTGACTGTGTGGATGGCAACTGTTGAAAATTCTTCAGAAGATAGGAATATCAGACCTCTTTACCCATCTCTTAAGAAACCTGTATGCAGGTTAAGAAGCAGAACAATGGACTGGTTCAAATTGGGAAAGGAGTATATTCAAGGGTGTATATTGTCACCCTGCTTATTTACTTATATGCAGAGTACATCATGAGAAATGCTGGGCTGGAGGAAGCACAAGCTGGAGTCAAAATTGCCAGGAGAAATATCTATAACCTCAGATATGCAGATGATATCACTGAAATGGCAGAAAGTGAAGAGGAACTAAAGAGCTCTTGATGAGGGAGAAAGAGAAGAGTGAAAAAGCTGGCTTAAAACTTATCATTCAAAAAACTAAGATTATGACATCTGGTCGTATCACTTCATGGCAAATGGAAGAGGTGACAGGTTTTATTTGTTTGGGCTCCAAGATCACTGAGGACAGTGCCTGCGGTCATGAAATTAAAAGATGCTCGCTCCTTGGAAGGAACGCGATGACAAACGTGTACAGTGTCTTAAAAAGCAAAGTCATCACTTTGCTGACAAAGGTTCATATAGTGAAAGCCATGGTTTATTCCCAGTAAGCATATACAGATGTGAGAGTTGGACCATACAGAAGGCTGAGTGCTGAAGAATTGATGCTTTTGAATTGTGGTGCTGGAGAAGACTCTTGAGAGTCCTTTAGACAGCAAGGAGATCCAACCAGTCAGTCCTAAAGGAGATCAACCCTGAAAATTCATTGGAAAGACTGATGCTGAAGCTCCAGTACTTTGGTCGCCTGATGGGAAGAATCAACTCACTGGAAAAGATGCTGATGCTGAGAAAGATTGAAGGCAAAAGGAGAAAGGGACAGCAGAAGATGAGATGATTAGATAGCATCACCCACTCAATGGATATGAATTTGAGCAAACTCTGGGAGATAGTGAAGGACAGGAATGCCTGGTGTGGTACCATCCATGGGATTGCAGAGAGTTGGACACAACTTAGCAACCGAACAAGAACAACAACAATGGATCTGAAATAAATAAACCATACTTGGTGCTATGGATCACAGCAGCAATAGCCAAAGTTTTTGTTGAAGAAATTAGGAAGCTTGGGAACTATTGGAGTTTCTGAAGCTTATAAATATAAAATCAGAGGATTTAGAAAAGGAGGATACCAAGTGTTCATGCCAGATAAGCACTTATGATGAATCAAATGATCAAGCTAGTGGTATGGATGATGCTAACATTATTAAGGAATCATTTGCTGTAGTGTGAAGTAAATGCAATTACATGGCAAGTGACTCTCATATATATAACCTCTCAATAATTCAAGATATATATGGTTTTAAAGCACATAGGGATGTATTATTGGGTATATCCTAAATAAATACATGCTTGATTAAAAGAAATAATTGCATTGGCACATGCTATTTTCTCACTGCTGATTATAATAATAAAAATTTTGATGTATTTTAATGAACAAAATGCCCACATAGAAATGAATAACATATACATTGGGCTTTCCTTCTCTATAAGTTTATAAAGTGCAATCTTTTTTCTTTTTTTAATTAAAGTATAGTTGATTTGTGGTATTGTTAGTTTCAGGTGTACAACATAGGGATTTGGCCTTGTTTCTTTTGTTTTTGTATTATATTCCGTTATAGGCTATTACAGGATATTGGGTATAGTTCCCTGTGCTATATAGTAAGATTTTGTTGCTTATCTATTTTATGTACAGTAGTTCGTATCTGTTAGTCTCATACTCCTAATTTGTCCCTTCCCCTTCCCTTTCCTACTTGGTAACCATGAGTTTGTTTCCTATGTCTGTGAGTCTGTTTCTGTTTTGTATATGGATTCATTTGTATTATTTTTTAGATTCCACATATACGTGATACATTTTTTTCTTTCTCTGTCTGACTTCACTAAGCATAATAGTCTCTAGGTACCTCCATGTTCTACAAATTGCAATATTCTTTTATGGCTGAGTGATATTCCTCTAGGTATCTACCCATCCATCCATCCATTTATCTATCTCACATGTTTTCCATCATCTGTCGATGAGTACTTGATTGCTTTCCATGTTTTAGCTATTGCAAATAGTGCTACTATGAATGCTAGCATATTTGGGGTGCACACATCTTTTCAAATTAGAGTTTTCATTTCTTCTGGATATGTACCCAAGAATGGAATTGGTGGATCATATGGTAGTTCTATTTTTAGAACTCTGATCACTCAGTAAACTGAAAGTAAATTCTTAGTTATTCATATTCTGTAACAGCTACTGAATTCTACCTGCTGCTGTTGCCTGAAAGTAGCCATAGAAAATATGTAAATGCATGGATGTGGCTGGGGTCAGCCTTAGAGGCTGTAGTTTGCCAACCCCTGATCTTAAAGGTGGGATAATCTGGAGGACAAGGCTCTTTCTCTCATTTTCATATGAGTTCATGGTGCCTGGGGCTTCCCCAGTGGCTCAGCAGTAAAGAATCCGTCTGCAGTGTCGGAGCTGCAGGAGACATGGGTTCGATCCCTGGGTCAGGAAGATCCCCTGGAGGAGGGCATGGCAACCCACTGCAGTATTCTTGCCTGGAGAATCCAGTGGAGCCTGGCAGGCTAGAGTCCATAGGTCACAAAGAGTGGGACATGACTGAAGCGACTTAGCACACATGCAGTCATGGTGCCTGATCTAAAAGGGGAACCAACATGTGTTCACTTCTTGAACTTTCTCTATAGCCCTCTAACCTCTTTGCATCCTTTCCCTAGGGTCCAGCCTCTCCTTGTCAGCTTTTGGGTAGAGCTGTAAGGCATTTCCTTCTGCCATATTTCACACTGTGTAGGAGGATTTCCTGTTAGTATAGCTCAGGGAGAATACCATGCCAGAAAACTTACTTTTTTCCCCTCTTTCAATCTCAATGCCAGTTTGCTCCATCTAGATCTCTGGCTTTTGTGTGCATGTGTATGGGGAGAGGTTGGGAAACACTGGGGAAGAACATTCCTCAGTAGGATGTATCACTCTCCCACATGAGTTTATGCACCATTATTATAATGCAGATAAGTCTAGCATGAATTGGTGTCATTTAATATATTGGCCTAAAATATATATAATATATTTTAATATATTCTACAACACCAAGGGAACCTACTAACAAATAGAGCTCTCTGATGATAGGGTAGTCTGCCATCTGAGATTGGGAACCCCCTTTCCCTTTATATATTCATATATAGCTGGGTGGCTATATGCTTGAGATGTTGTGGAGGCAATTCTCTTATTAGGTTAGAAATTAGGTAGACTATTGATATCTAAATCCCATAGCTGGGTAGTTGAGGGACCAGGAGTAGGACCAGAAAGATCACAATCTACCCCTTTGTATCTTTGGACTTTGATTATTTGAATATATTGCTTATTCGAAATATAAATAAAGCTTCTTAAAAAAAAACTGTGCCATATTGGCTATGTCCAAATGACCTGGAGAGCTTGGAAAAACTCATATTCCCTATGTCATACCTCCAGAAATACAGTAGATTGAGGGTGCGGTCAAGTGATCTGTCTGTAAAGCTCCAAATCATTGTTAAACCTCTGACAACATAGAAAGTTTAAAGAAAGCAATAAAAGAAAAATAAATGTTAACAGTAATCCCAACAGCTAGATAGTACTCCTGTTAACATTTTGGGTTAAATTATTCCACATATATTGAATTAATCTTTACATATTTAAGTTGTACCCCTTATGAAATTTGTCTTAACAATATATTAGGCATATATTATATATTTACAAGTTAATACATAAGAACAAATGTACCTACATGGAAGTTTTGGAGACAACCACAGGATATTGCAGGATTTGGATGCATTAAATTATTTGAATAATTTTATAAATTACTATTATAAAGAATGTGATAGGTGTGATGGTGAATATTCGTGTGTGTGTTGATGATTTCTATAGAGAGATATAAGTATATCTATATATACATATAGATATATACACACATGTTCCCTTTTTATTATTTTTAATTATGAAGTGACATTAGTTTTTATTTTTTTAAATGCTTTTAATGTTTCTATGGAGATGTGTGATTTTTGTCCTTTATTTTATTGATATGGTGTACAACATTATTCATTTTTGGATATTACACCAACTTTGCATTTCTGGGATAAGTCTCATTTGGTCATGGTGTATAACCCTTTTTATATATTTATGGATTTTGTTAATTAGTATTTTGATGATATTTGTGTCCGTATTTATAATAATTCCTGTGATTTTGATCTCTTGTCTGGTTTTGATGTCATGATAACACTGACCTTATAAAATGAACTGGGAAGTGTTCCCTCCTCTTCTATTTTTTTGGAAAGAATTTTTGGTGAATTAGTGTGAATTCTTCTTTAAACTCTAGTCCAATAAAATTCAGACTGCTTTGTGGGAGTAATTTAGAGGCCAGTCTTTGAGGACTGTTTTGACCCTTGAGAACTCTTAGCTATTTCTTTCTCTGATGCTTTCTGGTAAACAAATTGGCCAGTGGTTTAGTTTGTTGCTTTTATGTAGCTATAAGCCTCCTTTTAAATGCTTACTAGCAAAATATCCATGGTTTCTTAGAGTATCTATGGATTTATATTTTTCTTCCTTCTGTTCCAAATAAAGAAATCAAGAGTTCATTTGTATAGCCTGTCTTTGCCATAAGTAAACTCTCTGAGGCACTGGTTTTGGAACTGGGCCTGAAGACAACGACCTGCTTCTCTTGGAGTAAAACCTCTGCTTTATAAAAGTGGTTCCAGGCTGGCACAGTAGCCTCTAGTCTCCTGGCCTGCATCTCCCACCATGGGCCTTCTACCCGATGAGAAAGCTGAAGCAAAGGCACGTGGGGGCACAGTGTTCTCAGCCGGCCATGCCTGAGGTAGTCTCTGCTGTATAAGTTGGGGCTGGATATGGAAAGGAAGTTTCTCATCTCTTTTTGCACATGCCTGGGATTTAGTCTCTGCAGTGTGGGGTTGGAGGTGGGGAGAGACTGATTGTTGGAGTTGGTGGGAGAGAGCTTCTGAGCCCCATTTTCTGGGTCATGGGTGACATAGTGGAACTCCCATCATGGTGATCTGGGAACAAGAGTGAGTGATAGAGTGATTTGTGGCTCAAGTGACTCACACCCTTCTTACTGAGAACTTAATAAAATTTTTAAAAATAAATATTTTTCCGCTTGTTATATACCTTTTGTTGTTGTTGTTGTTCAGTTGCTAAGTCATGTCTGACTCTTTGGGATCCCATGAACTGCACTGTGCCAGGCTTCCCCGTCCTTCACCATCTCCCAGAGCTTGCTCAGACTAATGTCCATTGAGTCAGTGATGCCATCTAACCGTCTCATCCTCTGCCTCCCTCTTCTCCTCTTGCCCTCAGTCTTTCCAAGCATCAGGGTCTTTTCCAGTGAGTTGGTTCTTCACATCAGGTGGCCAAAGTATTGGAACTTTGCCATCAGTCCTTCCAATGAATATTCAGGGTTGATTTCCTTTAGGAGGGACTGGTTTGATCTCCTTGCTATCTAAGGGATTCTCAAGAGTCTTCTCCAGCACCATAATTTGAAGGCATCAGTTCTTTGGCACTAATATCTTTATAGCATTTCCAAAATTTTGTTTTAAAGTTGTTTTTTTTTTTTTTGGCTGCTCTGTGCTTGGCATGCGGGATCTTGGTTCCCCAGCTGGGGATGGAACCTGTGCCCGCCTAGAGGGGAAGTGCTGAATCTTAACCACTGGACCACCAGGGAAGTCCCTCAAAGTTCTTTTTGTTTATTGTTTCCATCATTTTCAGCAGCTTTGTTTTGTTGAAGAGTGGATCTGAAAGCTCCTCATGCAATCATCCTGGAGATCTTTGGAATCTTAGATTAGATCAGTTACTACCAAAGTTCCTGCCAAAAGTAGATGTCTTTCAATGATTCTCATGTTGGGGTGGTTTGGGAGAACCATGGACACAGTGATCGCATAGGTTCTCTCTGGTACTGAGGCCCCCCATTTTAATGTGTGCCTCTGTGCCTCTTAACTTCCAGGCTACATTAGTCATGGGAAGAACCAAAGGCTCTGGTACAAAACAAAACAACAAAAAAGCCAACGGCAAATTCTGTCTGCCCAAGCATTCTGCATCCCCAGCAGCCTCACTCTTTGTGGGAGTGAATCCCGCTTCTCTCCTGCTGTCCCTCACGCTTCTCCCTCCGGGAGGTACATCCTAATTTAGTGCAGAAGAGAAAAAGGAAGATGTGTTATTTGGATTTGAGAACAAAGGAGACAAATTTAAACAGCTTAAATGTGCCTTCCTGGGTCAAGTGGGTGAGAGGAGTTGGAGAACTGGAGACTGAAGTGAGCTGGAGATCATAAGGACTTAAGTTGCTCAGGCATGTCCGACTCTAAGACTCCATAGGCTGTACCCGCCAGGTTCCTCTATCCGTGGGATTCTCCAGGCAAGCACACTGGAGTGGGTTGCCATGCCCTCCTCCAGGGGGTCTTCCCGACCCAGGGACTGAACCTGGGTGATACGCCATTCTTTAAAAATTCTTTCTCATCAGCAGAAGACTGTTTCTAAATGGATATCATTGCTGCCATTCTTCAAGAGATCTTATAATTTTTCAAGGGTAGCCAGAAGTCCAGATTTATTTTGTATGTGAAAGCACCAACATTTTAAACTGCTGACAACTAATTTAAAAACAAAACCAAAGCAAACCCATAGGTCAGAACATGATCATCATCCATATCTGGCAGTTGGATAAAATTAGAAGCCACTTTGATAATTCGTCTTCCCAAATGAATGAAAATCTTCCCTCAAGGTGCAACAGCTTATCTAACTAACCTTGTAGGAATGGATCTTTATGATATCAGTTCACTAGTATTGGTGGTCTTTTGGGTTGAGAGCTCCCTGTTTTGGGTGATTAAGCCAAATTTGCCTAAAATGGGATTGAAAGCTATTCAGGAATGAATGATTCTTGACTTAATCTCTCCTAAATGAGGTTATTACAGGCCTCTTCTAATTTTATGACATTAATAAAGTTATTGGGCTTTTCTTGCGCTCATTCAAAATGCACTTGATTTAATTTTGTGGATACGAATACTTGAGTGGAAATAGAGCCATAGCTGGGCATTCATTTTTGGTCAAAATTTCTCCAACTCCTTGTTGCACTGTGTTTGCTCTGAATGAAGTGGTGTTTGGAAGTTTTTTCATGGTTCTTTTGGGATGCAATGTAAGAATTTATTATTATCAGCTGTTACAAGAGAAACATATAATTTTGAACTAATGACCTGATAGGTAAAGAAATAAATAGCTGCAATATAAAAACCAAGTTCCCAAGGACATAATTATGTTATTACTAGCAAACAGAGAGTTTCTGGTTCATTAAGTAGGAAAGGCAAAAAAATAAGTGTAAATGATAGAAGGTGAAAATTTAATTTTTTACTTGTTCACGTATTTTCCCCTATGACCAATAAAAATAAGAGGGAGGTTTTTTATACTAAACAAAAATATAAACGATGAAACCTCTCTTAAAATCAGGGTTATGTGTCTATCCTCAAGTGTTTTGTTATGTGAAATTTGACCTTTATTCAAAGAGCATCTCTGTTTGATGATAATTGATGGTGCTTTGAGTGAGAGTTTGTGACAATACTTCTACTTATTAAAAATATTTTCCTTAAGGTGAAAATGCTTCTTTTTAACGTTTGTCCTAGCTTAACCTTTGAAAATTCCATGTTGCAGTTATAGATTTAATTAACAAAATGTGGACCTCTTCAGGTCATTAATAAAAATGTGGGGTATGACCAGATTTGTTTCTAATCCAGATGACTCAACAGCTTGTTTACCTGAATCATCCACTCTTCCTTTTTATCATGTTGGTTTTTTGTTTAGTTTGATGATCATAATTCAAACCCACTGAAATTTTAGAATGCTTTGTATATAAAGGCATTATCCTAATTACTTCACTGGGATTATTTCTGAGGTGTTACTATAAAATAATGATGTTTTGTTTTGTCTTGTCAGGCACACGCCATCTGCTAGGCTTCACAGGGTTCCTATGAGGTCAGGCTAGGGAATAAGACATGGCCCAGGTACAAGTATTAATGCTCCCTGTCATAATATTCCTAGAGAATCAGTCCAGCATGCCCTACAGAATCAGGATGTTTGAAAGTGCCGCAAAGTTGAGGTATTGAATAGAGAGCTGTTTCTCTAAACCCTCTTGTTCTCTTGCTTCTAGAATCACATTCTGTTTGACACTGTCAAGAAAGGATCAGGACAGGCCAGGTATAATGCAGTGTGAAGTCCCTTTCTTAAGTGTCATAAACATCCCTGTAACCCACACAGATTCTATTATATTAATGTGATATTTAGCATGAAACCTCTGTCACCTATGTATTAGCTTTATGTTAGTATCTCATTGAATCAACACACCATGAAACATACTGTGCATGATCTGTTTTCTGATATTTGTAATTCTGGCTTAAGGATGACCTATTTAAGCTAAACACTTACATCACTTTGCTTCTGAGGAAGGCAGTAGAGTATCGTGAATAAAAGTGAGACTGTTCAGGCACAGTTCTCAGTTCTTACCTGTACCACTTACTGGCTATAGCATGACCTTGGGCAAGTGAATTAGCCTCTTTCAGTTTCCTTTTATACACAGTGAGAATGATAATGGTACCTTCCTATGAATTTGGGTTGTCTGAGGGTTAAACAAGTTAATATGAGTAAAGCACTTAGAAGGTTGCCAGATGTCAAGTGAGCACTTTATGAAATAATTATGACTGTGCCTTCTTTAAGCCTCCCCTAGCTCTAAGTCAGTTCAGAGTTCATCCTTCTCTGGCCTCCTGTCACCCATTTATCAGCTGCATCTCACATGCTAACACTTCATGTAACACTGTTAAAACAGCACTGTTACCCCATTTTCCTGTCCTTGAAGTCTCTGTAATTTTGTCCAAAAACATCCAATAAGAAAAATATTAGAAGTCAGAGGCAGGCAAGTTTTGAATTACTGGTATCTCTTTCTGCTGATATGGTTTGATAATTTTTATGGACTAGAGCATGGTAAGAATCTTCAGAAGTCCACTTTTAATTCATCTTTATACACAACACAAAATTGACTGTTTGATTTTTACATACATATGCCTTTGAGAGTAAGCTGACATCTGACATGACTTGAGTTTGGGACAAACTGTTTCTGTTTTGTAAAGGGGTCAAAAAATATATTTACCTCTTTAAATTCATGTTAATAATGCTAGATAAGATGTATTAAGCACGCATTACATGCTAACAAATGTACTCACTTATTTTAGCTTTATAATGACATGTCCTATGACATAGGCTTCCCAGGTGGCGCTAGCAGTAAAGAATCCACCTACCAATGCAGGAGACACAAGATACACAGATTCAGTCTCTGGGTCAGGGAGATCCGCTGAAGTAGGAAATGGCAACCTGCTCCAGTATTCTTGCCTGGAAAGTTCCATGGGCAGAGGAACCTGACAGACTACAGTCCATGTGGCTGCAGAGTTGGACTCAGCTGAGCAGCTGAGCATGCATGTGACTTGTATATTCATGTTATCCTACTTTGACCAAAACAGGAACTGAGGCTCAGAGAGGTTAAGCTGTGGCGGTAAGTGGCAGGTTCAGGATTCAGTTATAGGTGGCCTGACTCTGGTACCTGGGTCTAGACCCCTCCACTGGTCTCTTAGCGAGAGCTACTGTGTGCTGAAAACATCAAAAGTAGATTCCTCCCAGTGCAGTGTCCGTCACAGACAGGCATTTTGTAAGTATTTGTTAATAATGGCAATCGGGACCTCAGTTATTAGAACTCAAGTTACTTTAACTACAAAGGGTAGTGTGTACGTGCAATATGGATTTTAATCAAGGAACTAGTAACAGTGACTCAATAAACAATATACTCTTGCTGGTGTTTTGGGGGTTAGGGATATTCATGTTTGTTTTGACTTTCTGAAATGAAGAAAATAAGGATGAATTAGGGAGGGTCAAAACACTGTCTTACTCAGTTCCATGACTTGTTGCTTCATTATTATTTTTAACAGTGGAAAGTAAATTTCCTCTCCATCCCATCCAAAATCCTTCCAAATCCACTCCATAGTAATTGTTATGAGTTTTGACAGCATTGTAGAGAGAGATACCATTTTATCAGTTCATATTTACCATATGTTCTATCTGCTACTTTGTTATCAGTTAATAATATATTCTGAGATTATTCTATTTTTCCCTTACTTTTTTATTGGAATATAATTGCTTTACAATGTTGTGTTAGTTTCTGCTATACAATGAAGTGAATCAGCCATATGCATACATATATCCTCTCCCTCCGTGTTGTTGCTTTAGATTTTAATATATGAAAGGTGATAAGGTTTATGGAAAAATCATCAACAGAGAGAAGGTAACCTCTTGCAGTTCAGACTGGCTATACTATAAGAGGTACTTCCAGCTTTATTTTGATTGTTGCTTTTCTTTTTTAATTGACACTTGCTCCTCCTCTCAGATAAACAGGTTTCCCTTTTTCATCATTGAAGTTATGTAGTTGTTTGCAAGGAAAAAGACAATTTGTTGTTTGGCTGAAGCAGAAGTCAAATTGCCCTATGATTACTGTTCAATTTTCCCTTCATTCCCTTTGCTTCCCTCTCTCCTGCCCCATGATGACTGACTTTCTCTGTCTGCAGAAGCCACCTTTGATGAGTGTCTCTGGATAAGGCAGTCCATCATTGCTCTATACAAGGTGGTTGACATTGAGCAGGACAGGCAGGGAAGGGAAAGAGACAGGAGGTGTGGGAAAAGTCTGATGAGAAGTACAGTTTCCTATTAATCCTCCTGGAGAAGGAGAATCTCTTAAAATCTCTTTAAATGGTTTACTGTTACAAGAGGCATCATAAAATATAAGTTATACCAGGTTTAGAGTTTAATGAAGAGAGCTGTTATAGGTGCATTCTCATTTCCAATGAACTAGAAGCTATTTCATTCCTGTTGATGTTCTTAGGCCAAATTCATCATGTACATGTTGAATCAAATCACCAAATTACAGCAATAAACAAGATAATAAAGCCAATGCTTGCAAGAAATAGAAAAGAGCAATAATAATTCACAGGCAGTGTTTGAAATATATATAAAAAAGATATGTTAATTTGCATGAGTCCTCTTCTTTTCTGCCACCCATTTTCCTTGAGGGAGCTTGGGAGCAATAGACTAGAATTCTCTAGAACATTCCCTATCAACACTAAGCAAAAGACTGGGTGGCTTTATTGAAGCTGCACATCTCTGTATTTTTATGTTCTTTATAATGTTTGAGGTGTGTGTAGGACAATGTCCTACCTGGCAAAGAAGGTCTAGTTCCTAAATGGTGCTGAGATTATTAGAGATTTATGGGTTGTCATCTTGCCTCATCAGACTCCTCCATAGGAGATTTATTAAGGTATGTGATAACTATAATTTATGATGGCTTTTGAATGTGATTAAGACTTTTCATTCAGTCTGAGGAAAATAATTTTATTACCAAGCCATCTTGGTGGAGATCCTCACTGACTATGTGATGACATACAAAGGAAATCTCCATTTACAGAGGGAGTGGTAATACTTGGGTAAGTCTCACCCATCTGGGTGGCCCCGATGGCTCAGTGGCAAAGAATACACCTGCAGTACAGGAGAGGCAGGAGACTCGAGTTCAACCCCTGGGTCAGGATGATCCCCTGGAGGAGGAAATGGCACCCCACTCCAGTGTTCTTGCCTAGAGAATCGCATGGACAGAGGAGCCTGGAGGGCTACAGGTTGAGGGTCGCCCAGAGTCAGACGTAACTGACCACGCAGATGCCCATACTTACCCTGTGAGTTTGCAACCTCTGGAAGACTTGCTGCTGTCATTTCTTTGCCACTCAGTCCCTCCTCAGCCTACAGCATCTGGATGTTATTCCCCAGTCCATTGAAACTGCTTGGCAAAGACAAAGTCACCAAATCCAATAAACACTTTTCTGTCCTTGCTGCATTTGGCGTGATTGATCCTTCTTTCATTGCTGGAACTTTGTTTTCTCTGCTAGCATGTTTCCTATTTCTCCTCCTACTGCTTTGATTAATGCTTGCTGGATCTCTTTTCATGGATTATGACTCATATTTTTTTGCCACAGAATCCAAACAGAATTCAGTTTCCCTGCTCCCCAGTTTGCACCCTCCCCAGACCCAGTCTCTTCCCACGTATTTCATATCCCAGTTGTTTATACTCCTATGTAGGGAACTGGCCCTAAAGCCATCAGTTTATAAGGAGAGGATTCTTAGATTCCTCCATCTTGTTGTGTCCCTATTACTCCTCTGATTTTAAGTCTTAAAATAGTCCTTAATTCTATCCAGTCCTCCACAGTTTTGTTAATATTGCACAACATAGGGACTCACTTGTCACTAATTTTCTTGCCTTCTGTCATTTCCGCCTTGGATCCATCATTCAGACAAAACGTAGACAGTTCTAGGATACTATTCTCAAGCATCCTCCATTGGTTTTCCATTGCCTCTGTGATAAAATCCAAAATCTTAGCCTGACAAGAGTCAGAGGCCTCCATGATGTAGCCCTGACTGCCGCTACAGCTTCACTTCCCTATATTCCACTACATCTGCTCTGCTCTTGGGTTGGGAAAAATGTTTATTATGGATGCTATGGAAAAACTTGAATGCATTTCTTTGACCAATCCAACACAATACTGGATTTCCCAGGTGGCACTGGTGGTCAAGAACCTGCCTGCCAAGGCAGGTTAGGTGTAAGATATACTGGTTCAATCCCTGGGTCAGGAAGATCCCCTGGAGAAGGGCACGGCAACCCACTCCAGCATTCTTGCCTGGAGAATCCCATGGACAGAGGAGTCTGGCGGGCTACAGTCCATGGCGTCTTACAGAGTTGGACACGGCATGGACGCACAATACTACCTTAGAGCTTTCTTCAATATATTCTATGCAGCTTCACCCTGTGTCTTTCCACTAGTCCGTCTTCTTGGGATGCCTTATGCCCTCTTTTTCTTTTGTCTTTGTTTTGTCTTTAGAAAATCTCCTCAAGCATCGTTTTCTCCAGGAAACCTTCCTTTGATTCCCCAATTGAATTAGACACCCTCTTTTTGTGTTTTCTAAGCATTCTAGGCATATTGCTCTTATGTACTTAAACTATTTGTTTGATGACCTCTTTGAATTGTAAGAAATAAGGACATGAACTGAATATTATTCATTTTTGTTTCCCTAGGATTTAACATTGCAGCTTAGTATGAACATAGCAATATTGAAGTGAACTGCCAAAAAATAAAAAAAAAAGTTTTTGAGTATCATTAGGAAAAATGGAGAATACATTTGCTGGAACATTTTGCATATATATATATGTGTATGTATATAACATGTACATATATATTATATTTATATGTATATATGTATTTCATTTATCTGTATATATGAAACATTGTAATGTATCATAGCAACACTACCAGGAAGGAAGGCATCTTGGTTGGTTGCTCTGTAGATTCTCGCTATAGTTCTGGATTTCCTACTAACAAGTAGGTAAAGAAGTTATTCATTATAGTTAGGTGAGGCTGTGATAGAAAGAGAATGGATTCCAAGAGAACAGTGGCCCTTGCGTGACTTACTGTGATCAGGATTTACATGTGGTTTACATAGCAGTTTACTCAAATATTCCATAGGATTGAGATAAGTTTTCATTTAAAAGGGCTGTAAAGATTGTCTAGTTTACCCTCTCATCTGACTGACAATTCTGCAAAACATAGAGTCTGGCAGTTATCAGGCCTTGATTAAATTCTAACGTGTTTCTTCCCTCCTTTTGTATGTCATGAGAATGTTATGGTGACCTCAGTTTAAAGTAAACTGCTTCGGTCTTGAGTCCCATGGTTTCTTGCAGGCAAAGGTAAAGGCAAAGTGCTTCTGACTTTCAGTGCACTCCTCTCATATCATATTCCAATTTTAATACTTTTTAAAAAAACCCACAGATGAAACATTATCTTGTAAATACAGTTGCTAGTGTACATAAGGGGCTTCTTATGTAGCTTAGTTGGTAAAGAATCAGTCTGCAGTATAGGAGACCTGGGTTCAACCTCTGAGCTGAGAAGAGCCCCTGGGGAAGGAAATGGCAACCCTGTCTAGCATCCTTGCCTGGAAAATCTCATGGACACAGGAGCCTGGTGGGCTGCAGTCCATGGGGTCATAAAGAGTCAGGCACGACTGAGCGACTAACATTTACTTACTTAATGTACATAATCTCTAGTCTTGGCAGCTTCAACTACAAATTCTCCTATTTTGATAGGCCTATTAAAGTCTGTCCTTCATCTGCTCATATGTGTTATTTAAGATGACAAATGTAACAAGTTTGAGGTGCTATTTACTTTTTCTTTGAAAAATAATTGTCTAATATATCTTCACTGGTTAAATGTCCTTGGTATACCCAACATTTTTCTAAACAGGCTGAGAGAATACAGAGATGATGGTGGTACTCTCAAGTATTGAACCAAGAAGGGCATGTAGCTAACCTTTGTTTCATCATTTTAACAACAAAAACTTGAAATGTTTATAAGGATATACTTGAGAGTGCAGAAAAGTATCTGTTCACTTAATTGTTGGCTTAATTGAGGGGATTTAGAGAGAAGTATGAGATAGTATTTAATAATTTAATAGGATTAAAGCTTAATTATATTATGAATAGCTTTTATCACATTATGAGGCATGTAACAGTTGTCCTGGAGAGAGAGCCTTTTGAGGTTATAGAGTTCAAGAACACACCATGAAAGAAATGTGTTGGAAGGACAGCCTGGTTAGGAGAGAATGGATATCACCTTATCCCTCTTTCTATGCCATTCTCAAGTCCTTTTTGGATCTTTGCTTGTTTACTGGTACTCTAGCAGAGTAATAAGCAGTTTTCCTAACTTTTCCCTTTTCTCCCACACAGCTATATAATTTGACTTTCTTTTCAACCTCCCTAACTACTCCTTTTGTGTTTTTCTAGTCCTGTGTGGCCTTTCCTAAAATGTCGACATTCACTCTTGCCATCTCCTGTTTAGCCACTTCCAATTTGCCTTGATTCATGGACCTAACATTCCAGGTTCCTATGCAATATTGCTCTTTACAACATTGGACCTTGATTCTGTCACCAGTCACATCCACAACTGGGCATCGATTTTGCTTTGGCTCCATCCCTTCATTCTTTCTGGAATTATTTCTCCACTGATCTCTAGTAGCATATTGGGCACCTACTGACCTGGGGAGTTCATCTTTTAGTTTCCTATCTTTTTACCTTTTCATATTGTTCATGGGGTTCTCAAGGCAAGAATACTGAAGTGGTTTGCCATTCCCTTCTCCAGTGGACCACATTCTGTCAGACCTCTCCACCATGACCCTTCCATCTTGGGTGGCCCCACATGGCATTGCTTTGTTTCACTGAGTTAGACAAGGCCGTGGTCTGTGTGACCAGATTGGCTAGTTTTCTGTAATTATGGTTCTAGTATGTCTGCCCTCTGATTCCCTTTTGCAACACTTACCCTCTTGCTTCTGGTCCCATCACTTCATGGGAAATAGATGGGGAAACAGTGGAAAGAGTGTCAGACTTTATTTTTTGGGCTCCAAAATCACTATAGATGGTGATTGCAGCCATGAAATCAAAGACGCTTACTCCTTGAAAGGAAAGTTATGGCCAAACTAGATAGCATATTGAAAAGCAGAGACATTACTTTGCCAACAAAGGTCTGTCTAGTCAAGGCTATGGTTTTTCCTGTAGTCATGTATGGATGTGAGAGTTGGACAGTGAAAAAGGCTGAGCATCGAAGAATTGATGCTTTTGAATTGTGTGTTGGAGACGACTCTTGAGAGTCCCTTGAGACTGCAAGGAGATCCAACAAGTCCATACTAAAGGAGATCAGTCCTGGGTGTTCATTGGAAGGACTGATGTTGAAGGTGAAACTCCAATACTTTGGCCACCTGATGTGAAGAGCTGACTGACTGGATAAAACCCTGATGCTGGGAAGGATCGGGGGCAAGAGGAGAAGAGGATGACAGAGGATGAGATGGCTGGATGGCATCACCAACTCGATGGACATGGGTTTGGGTAGACTCCAGGAGTTGGTGATGGACAGGGAGGCCTGGCGTGCTGCAGTTCATGGGGTCACATAGAGTTGGACACAACTGAGTGACTGAACTGGACTGAACTGATGTGGCCCTTCTGAAAGGTGAGTGGAGTGAAAGTCGCTTAGTTGTGTCCGACTGTTTGTGACCCCATGGACTATACAGTCCATGGAATTCTCCAGGCCAGAATACTGGAGTGTCTAGCCTTTCCCTTCTCCAGGGGATCTTCCCAACCTAGGCATTGAACCCCAGTTTCCCACATTGCAGTCGGATTCTTTATCAGCTGAGCCACAAGGGAAGCCTGCCTTGTTATTCTCTAGGTAGCTTCTAAGATTACTTTAATAAGTGATTGTACAAAGTTTAAAGGAAAAAAAGCCTCAATGACCATTAAAATGTCATATATTGAGTATATTGTGTGTTTCCATGAGAAACTTTTTTCAGATTGCTTCACAGTTGCAGGAAATGATACAATCCAATGCTATCAAATAAAGGTGAGGGGAAGTATGGAACTGAGGTTTTTATACTATCTCTTCTTTTACAAGGGAAAATAAATTCTACTTATATAATACTGCTATTTTTCTTCCACTCTCAAAGGCTTATGACTAGAAATTTTGCTGTGTCCATAGGTAGTATTTATCAGTAAACACGATCAGATGCCTCCCCTTTCTTGTTTTGAGATTGATTGCTTGAGCATCTCCTGTTCTTTAGAGGCACTCCTGAGGCGTTTCAGCATCCTCTCTTGCTTCCTACCTTATAGATTTATATGATTTTTTCCATAACATATTTCAAAGCTGCCCTAACATTTGTTTCTGTTGCTTTTCTGAGTTTGTGTCAGACAGAGGTATGCCCTGTGGAAAATAATTAACTGTTGCCAAATACATCATTTATCTTGAGCTTTTAAAGAAGAGTTCTTAGGGGATTTCCAGTGATTTATTTCAAACTCTAATTCAATTTATGATTGACCCTTTCTAGATCAGAGGTCACATACAGGCAAGCTATGGGTCAAATATGGCCCAAAGACATAGTTTATTTGGTCTTAAACATGTTATAAAACCTTTGAATAAATTGCTAATATTTTACAGTTGAGGGATTTCACATTAACAAAAAAATTACTAACCTTCTTGAAAAATTAGAATATCTTGTAGCAGTGAATCTGCAGGCCCATGTGGGCAGTGATTGGTTAGAACTGGTGATTTTAGAATATGAGCTCTCTCATTATCACGAATCCCTATCCTATTTCATCCCCATTTATATTCCTTCTTATCCCAGTAGATTTTTTAATTGGTCTGTGGTCTAGACTAGTGCTTCTTAAATTTTAATTTCCATGTGAATCACCTGGGGATCTTACTAAAATTCAGGGAGCCATTCAGAAGTGGATGGAGCCTGCAAGCCTGCATTTCTAACAGGGTCCCTGTTATGTCACCGTTGCCATCTCCGGACATTTTGAGTAGTAAGTTCCAGATCAGTGGTCCTCAAAATGCAGTTTTTGACCAGAAGCATCAACATCTAGCCAAACCAAGGACTCTGGAAGTTGTGACTTGCAGTCTGTTTTATGAAACTCTCCTGGTGACTCTGTGGGTGTGCTAAGTTGCTTCAGTCATGTCTGACTCTGTGCAACCCTACAGACTGAAGCTCCCTGGGCTCCTCTGACCATGGGATTCTCCAGGCAAGAATCCTAGAGTGGGTTGCCGTGCCCTCCTCCAGGGGATCTTGCTGACCCAGGTATCAAACTCGCGTCTCATGGTTTTTGCATTGGCAGGTGGGTTCTTTACCACTGGTGCCACCTGTGAAGCCCCCTGGTGACTTCAATGCACACTACAATTTGAGAATCACTATTCTAGTTTGTCTTAGGTCAGAACACTGTTTGTAAGTCATCTAAGTTGGAGGTTTTAAATCCTGGCTGAACATGAGGAATCATTTGGGGAACTGCCAAAAAGATTGATCCATGAGCCCCATCCCTAGAGATTCATACAGAATTGGTCTGGGGTTGACGCTTAGCCTTTAATATTTCCAAAGCTCCTTAGTGGATTCTAATGTACAGCAGAGCTGAGACTTATGCTAAGTAAAGAGACTTTTTTGACACATTACCTGAATGTTTAATAGCTCTCTGGTCAGAAAAATGTTTATAACTTCAACTCTTTTAAATCCATTTGTTCTTTTCTATGTCCTGTGCATGGGCTTCCCAGATGGCTCAGTAGTAAAGAATCTGCCTGCCAATGCAGGAGGCCTGAGTTTGACCCCTCGGTCAGGAGGATATCCTGGAAAAGGAAATGGCAACTCACTCCAGTATTCTTTTTTTTTTTTTTATTGGTTTTGCCATACAATGACATGATATCACCATGGGTTTACATATGCTCCCCCTCCAGAACCCCCCTCCCTCCTCCCTCCCCCCCGGGAAATCTCGTTGCACCAGCCCCGAGCATCAATCCTGGGCTGGCAATTGATTAGACATATGATAATTAACATGTTTCAATGCCATTCTCCCATATCATCCCACCCTTTCCCTCATCCACAGAGTCCACAAGTCTATTCTATACATCTGTGTTCCTTTTGCTGTCTCGCATGCTGGGTTCTCGTTACCGTCTTTCTAAATTCCATATATATGCATTAATATACTGTATTGTTGTTTTTGCTTCTGGCTTACTTCACTCTGAATAATGGGCTCCAGTTTCGTCCATCTGAGTAGAACTGATTCAAATGAATTTTTTTTTAATGCTGAGTAATATTCCATTGTGTATATGTACCACAGCTTTCATATCCATTCATCTGTTGATGGACATCTAGGTTGTTCCCATGTCCTGGCTATTGTAAACAAAGCAGCGATAAACATTGGGGTACACGTGGCTCTTTCAATTCTGGTTTCCTCGGTGTATATGCCCAGCAGTGGGATTTCTGGGTCATATGGCAGTATTCTTGCCTGGGAAATTCCACAGACAGAGAGGGGATCCTGGCAGGCTACAGTCTATGGGGTTGCTAAAGAGTCAGACATGACTTAGTAACTAAACAACAAAACAAGAAACAAAAAACAACGTCCTCTGTACAGCAAAGCCTCTGTTCCTCATTATGTTCTTAAGGATTCCCTGGGTCATTTAAACAAATATGGTGTTGCAGGGGAACAAACCTTTACCACCTCAAAAGGTGTCGCTATGGCTTGAGAATTATTTTGGGTTGTATGTTTTTAAGAAATAAAAGCCTCATGGAGAGCTTTTACTGCTTATTCTTAACTGCCTAAAAGAATTTAGATAAAAAACCTGTTCCTGGGAGAACTGTCGTCACAAATAAGTAAAGTGTGATATGAACTAGGTGTGATAGACGGGGAAACTTAACAAGACCTGCTTGATCGAAGTCTGCACTGTGTCCCACTGTCTCTGGCCCAGCAGACATTTGTTTACCAGCTGTGTTAGTCACTCAGTCGTGTCCAACTCTTTGTGACCCCATGGACTATGGCTCACCAGGGCCCTCTGTCTGTGGAATTCTCCAGGCAAGAATACTGGAGGGGGTTGCCGTTCCTTCTCCAGGGGATCTTCCTGACCCAGGGGTTGAAACTGGATCTCCCACAAGACAGGCAGATTCTTCACCATCTGAGCCACCAGGGAAGCCCCTTGTTCACCAGGCATGCACTGGTTTTCATCTTCCTGTAAGTTATTCTATTCTCCTTCTGCCAGATGGGATGTAACATTCAGTTGTCTAAATTGCTCTTGGGTCTCGTAGTCTTATGGAACCCCCATAAGTATGTTAAGTTTGATTTTCTCCTATTAATCCATTTCATGTCAATTTAATTCTTAGATGAGCCAGAAGAACCTAGAAGGGGAGAGGAAAGTGTTTTTTCCTCACCCACGGTAGTTTGACAAATCATCTCTTCACAAGCGGACTTGTTTTCTTTAAAGCCTGTCTGACTGTCTCCTTGCAGAGTGCATTAGACTCCTGAGCTCCACAAATCAGGAAACATTTCTTGTTAATGATGTTGACACAACTGAGTAGATTAGGCTGTACATCACGGAACTCTAGAAGTGCGCCATTCGTGGTTGGAGCCGTCATAGATCTGTAGATTTATTGAGACTGCTTTCTGGCACATGGCAGGATGATGCCTTGGGAAGACTGACTGTTTAAAAATTTGTATAGTGATGTCCTTTGAGTTAGCAGTGGTGCTGTGTTTGGTCTAACAAAGTGTTTGTTTCAGTCATTAAGTTGTGTCTGACTCTTTACAACCCCATGGACTTCAGCATTCCAGTCTAACAAACAAGACCCCTAAAAAGTCATAATAAAACAGATTGCCCGCAACTGAAAAACATTCACTTGGCAAATAAGCATCGGGTCAGTTTAGTATCCATATTAAACAGTTAGTATGTTCTCATTAGCGTCCATAAACTTAGTGTGATAGTGTTCCAATAAAACTTTATTTGAAAGTCAGATCCTAATACCTAATTCATCTGACTAACTTTGCCTATTTTTAAAAGTTGTGCCTATTGTATACTATGTTCTCAATTATGGCATTATTAAGACATAATACTTCAGGTCACTGAAGGATCTCAGAGGAAGCAAAGAGCTAGTGTCAGCTAGCCTAATGAATTAAATGATAGCCTTATAGAAAGCAATCTAGAAAAGAAAAACAAAGAAAGAATAAGGCATATTATCAACTAGTCATTTTGTTTGCCTTTGGAGATAATGGAAATTTTTTATTTTTACTTTTTCTGAGTGTATGTGTGTATAGAAGAAGCAACAGAATATCCCAAGCTAACTGCAAATATTGATAGAATGAATCCTTTGCCTTTTGGCTTAGAGTGAAAGTGACTATCTCATAATGCGACTTTACCACCTGCTGTTCTATTCCGACAGAGTCAAAATGAAATATTTGTATATTGCATCAGTCAGTACCTTGCCATATATATTTTCTTAATTTGGGAATGTCAGGAAAGTGGTTTGCATCTGATCTCAAATATTCTCTTTTCTTGAAAGATTTAAATTCATTTGTTCTTGTTATAGAGTGTTTGTATATGGAAGAGCAGGTTGATGTTTTTCATTAACACCAGGTACTATACCATAATAAAGAATGCCAACTCTCAGCTGACAACAAAATTACGTTTAAAATAGAGACCTGACTATATTTTTACACAAACTTGTTGGCATGTAAGCAAAGGCATTTAGCCCAGGTTTACTTAGAATCCTGACTATAAGTTCTATAAGAGGGGATCAAACATTGGTGGAGATCAGCACTTATAGTCCATAATAAAATCCATAAATAAATGTTTATTTTGTATCTCACTAGATGTTAGCAGAAGTCCGTGTAATCTGAGATTTCAACATTTTCTTCCCTCTGCATTGCAGAACACACTGCCTTTATTTTATATTTTTTTCAAAATGCTTTTTAAAACAATAGACTTTAGTTCAGACTGCTACTTAGGAATTAAAAAAAATAGGCTATGGTAGACATCAACTTTTTACTATTTCATAGCTTTGGGTGCTAATCCCTATTACTTTTCACTTATAATTTGCCTTTAATTGAGTTTTATTTCCATCAATATAAAAATAGAACAGGATGCAGCATAGAGTAGAGACTAATGACATGAATTCTGAAGCCAGGCAACCTAAGTTTTAAATGCTGGAATGATTTAAATAAGTGTATGCTGTTAATAGAAACTTTTGTATCACCTTTTCATCACTAGCAAAAATGGGCTTTCAGGGTTAGTATTATGAAAGTAATTTTTTCTTTTTGTGCTTTAAAACTATTTTGCCTTTATCTGCCTTGTTCTCTTTTCTCATTCTCCCCCTTCCCACTACCTGGATTTATAATTGTGGTTAATGGAATACCATAATACTATTTATTACCCATTCTTTCAATTAGAGAGCACAGTCTATGCCTTTTTGTGGGTTTCTTGTTAACATTTATTAATTAAAAAGTAATATATGTTTTCTCTGACACACTTCTTTATTTTAGTTCAGATTCTATTGTTTAGAAATAGTATTTCTGTTTTTATTTCCCTCCACCTAAAGCAATGATTTCATCCTTTGTACATTAGGGCCATTTAAAGAGTAAGAAGGCTGAGTTCCCTCCTTGGAGCAATTTGGAGTCTTGGGAGATGCATAAGGCATAATATTTTTTATTAAAGTTTTCCTAGGTGACTCAAATATATAAAAGTATTTGAGGTCTTCAGTTCTAAAGGCTGCTTACAAAATGTGATTGCCTGACCAGAAGCGTCACCTGGGAACTTGCTAGAAAGACAAATTAAAGCTCCACCCCAGATCTACTGAATCAGAAACTGTGGGCTTTGGACCCAGAAATATATAGTCCAACTAGCCCTCCAGGTGATTCACATGAATGCTCAAATTGGAGAATTACTCCTTTATGACAGAAGTTTTTTCTATTTCTTCTTCCTGGCTGTGCACCACTACTGTGAAACTTTCAATTATGTTTGTCCCTACGTGGCTATATTTATTTAATTTTGAATTAGTCCACATAATATCTTGCATAGCTAAATTTCAAAGCACAATATACACTTCAAGTAAAGTTTAAAACAAAGTTCATTGTTAATGAGAATGTTAATCACTTAGAAACTGACTGGCTCTTAGTATGTGCTCAGAAACAGTAGTTACTCTTACGTAGAACTGAACTGTCAGCTCTATCAGTTTTTGTTGTCTTTGTATTATTAATATGAACCTCAATCTATTATTATTTTGCAGGTGTCTTTTTAAATCATCTGTTTATTTTGTGAGGGTTGGTTTATGACAGAAGTCATAATTTTACTGCATAATATAATCCATAAATCCATTTAACTGGATACACTGGATAATATAATCCATAAATCCATTTAACTGGGTGCTTCTGTACTGCCACATGCCCTTGAAACTGAACTAATGAGAAAGATGGTTGTTGTTATGATGTCTATGGAACTTCTGTTCTCTTTTGACGGACTTTGATAACTCAACCAGGTGAGTATCTATATCAGACAAAGCTAAATACAAATAGAAGTTCTAATTTATTTTCATACAACCCCTTAGGGAAAGCACCATATCTTAGATTTGTTCTCAAATTTTAAAGTATACATGAATCATCTGATGATCTTATTAAAATGCATATTAGAACTCACTAGATCTGGAGCTGGCCTTGAGATTCTGCGGCAATTGCATCAATTATGAGAATATACCTAGTAGTCAACAACTGATGAAACTTGAGGTGTGACAGAGATCAGGAGAGCAGTAAAACTGACTACAAACTTAGAGTTACTATCATATATATATATATATATATGATATGCATATATATCTGTATTGTGAAAATACTCCTAAATCTTCGTTTTAATTTTCTTGGTATTTTACTTGTTATTTTTAAAGTAGAGAAGAGCTTTGCCGTAGAACAGACTTACTTGCTTTTTAGTAAATAAGGCCAGGGTGGTGTTTTTGTTAACTTTAAGCTATCATCATGACAAATGAGAAGCCCAGGCCCATGCAGGGCAACTAGAGAGTACCCCCCCCGCCGTTCCCAGCAGCTCGAGAAAAGCCTGTACAGCAGTGATGGTCATGGTGCTCTTGCACAGTTGGGTCTGACTCCTTACGACCCCATGGGCTATAGCCTATCAGGCTCTTCTGTCCATGGAGTGAGTTGCCATTTCCTTCTCCAGGGGATCTTCCCCAGCCCAGGGGTCAAACCTCCCCCGCTCCAGCATCTCCTATGTTGGCAGGCAGATTCTTTACCACTGAGCCACCTGGGAAGCCTGAGTAAGTGTCTTTGTATAGCTAATTTGGAGACCCAGGGCTTCTCAGGTGGCTTGGTGGTAAAGAACCCACCTGCCAAGCAGGAGACATGGCTTTGATTTTTGGGTCTGGTAACCCGCCCCAGTGGACAGAGGAATCCTGTGGGGTACAGCCCATGGGGTTGCAAAGAGCCAGAAACGACTGATGACTAAACAATTGTTGACTATTATTTGGTAAAGAATCTGCCTGCAATGCTGGAGACCTAGGTTTGACCCCAGGAGTGCAAAGATCCCCTGGAGGAGAGCATGGCAACCCACTTGAGTGTTCTCGCCTGGATAATCCCCATGGATGGGGGAGCCAGGTGGGCTACAGTCCACAGCGTCACAGAGAGATGGATGCAATGGCGACTAAGCACAACACAGCACATTGTTAAAACTGACCCCTGGGGACAAAAATCAAAACTGTGGTCTGGTTTTAATACCTCCATCAGCTTGAAGTTACATAGGAAGAGATAAAAAGTGGTCTACATCTAGCATGAATTTGGAATGATAAACTCATAATATTCAATGAATTTCAAACTGCAGCTAATTTCTATAATATGTATATACATGTATATAGTGTGTGTATGTGTTTTTGCAATATCATATAGTGTGTACACTTAGGTACACTTGGTTTGTATATTTATGTAAGATGCACATATCATTATATAATAAATACTTAAACAAACATATGTACACGTACACCCATACATACATACACACGCATACATAATGCACTGAGATCAGAGTGGTGGATACAAGTTCCTTGCACGAGTTAGCTCTTAGAGCATCCCAAACACCTTGTGGCATTTTCTGCTCAAGCTGTAAGGTGGTCAGGCTGTAAGGATACCATTCCCTACCCAGGACTGTGATAACCCAAATGCTCCAACAGAACATGAACATAACCTTTAGTGTCCTTGGACCTGTATCTTTTAGTGTAGCATTCCGCGGGAAGTTGGCTTCATTTTAATAATGATTCAGACAGGTTCCAAGACACAAGTGTAAAATTTGCATAGTGCTCTAGGACAAGAAGAAACAGAAATAATGAGAAGGGTGTTACATTTACTTCATGATAGTCTCCTTGCTGCAAGTGTATGGTGATCAGTTTCATGTCGTGTTGAGCTATAGAACCCTCATGCTCTATTAACTGTAGTGTTAGGAAAACGGCTTCTGGCAACTTTCCATCATATCAGTTCCCTGAGTATTTATATTAGGAGCAACATTTTAATGATGGATACAAAATAATCCCCTCTTCTCAGTTTTTCCCCATTAGGCATACAAAGGGGAAATATCCTTTAAGAATCTAACTTAGTGATGCACATTAGATACTGGAGCTTGGAGAAGTAAAGTAAAGGATTCAGTTCAGTCTCTGATTCATTAGTTCTTCCTGTGTTTCATTTCTGGATCTAATGTTAATTGAACTAGTGAATATTTGGAACACTAGTAATGGGTTTTGAAAAAAAAAATCATCGATTAAAAGCTCTCCGAAACTCTTCTATAGAAAAATTTGGAAAAGGTGGTTTCTTTATATTCTCAGAAGATATTTATAATAAAGCATCAGGTAATTTTGGTAACGAAAGACATGGGTCATATTTTGATCAGTCCCTCCCATCTGATACATAATCCAGGCTGAATGGGACATGGCATTCATTTTTCTTCATGGCTTTGAGTGACTTGGTGCTATTTCAAATGGTAGATCTATAGGTTTGGATTATATGAAGATAAAGTCTCTCAGTAACACACCAAGGGCTAAACTGATACAGTTCTGCTTTAGCCCCCTTAAAGGGAAATTAGCTTTGAATTAATGTTAAAATTTAGTAAAATAGCACAGTGTCACTGTTTTCTGTTTCTGTAATTGACTATTTTTAAACTCTATTTTCTTCCTTTTTCTCTCTGCCTTCGTTACCCCAAACATTACCAGAGATTTCCCTTAGGAACCTTTAAAATTCACAGCGATTTTTGGAATCTCCTGTTTATACTATACTCTCTGAAAATTCATCCATTGTTTAAATGCCAGTTAATATCAGATACTAATTTGTATCACAAAAAGAAGTGATTTAAAAAAAAATCAACAACTATTGGGCTTCAGTGATTTGTTTTTCCTTGGGAGCTTCACCAAGTATTTGCTTTTTTTGCTTGAAAATAATGCTAGACAGTTTTAAGCTATAAGCATCCAACACTGATTCCTTTGAATTATATATTTGCATTTTTCTCTTGAAAAGTGTGTCTATACCAGTACAGTTTATGCTAAGAGGAATTGGCCTTAAGGCTCAATGAATCTTTGTTTCCGCTTTACCACACTTACATAAATAATTTCTTTTAGGAGTAACCACTCTGTCCTCAGACAGTCTGAAGTGCATATGAATTTGGAAATATATTTTACTGACAACTCCAAGTTTCAAGAGTTAAGAATGCTCATTTATAAATAGTACTATTTTTATTCTCTCTTCTGCTGGAAATGTGAATCTGTCAATTAAAGAGTGTCAAAGAGCTATCTAAAACTAAAATGATCTCCAGTTACCTCAGACTTTTGAAACAAGAAAAAGACTCCTGAGTTCCATGCTGTGGGATGGGCTCAGTCCAGCGACTAACACTTATCAGAGAGCCCCTAACAGCCTGCCTTGGGGTGATGATGCTAACACATACAATTAGAGTTTGTGTTCAATCTACGTAAAGGTTTTGTAATTCAGTTTGAAAATCTGTTGAAAATGATATGAAATGGCTAGCATTCTTTGAAAACATTAATTACTATATAACCACTTCAGTGTAGAATATCTGTGTTTTACAGATACCCCTAAGATATTCTTTGATGCTGTTGCCTCTTGCCTCCTTTTTGGGTGACTCACTGCTGGAATGATGTAATGTCACCCTTCTGGCACCTCTCCGCCTCTTATGACAGTGCCTGTTAGTACCCTTATAGGCCTGCTCCACTTTGCCCCTTCCTCGGCCTGTTTCTTAAATCACACTGCTCCTCGGACACCTTAGTCCTTTTCAGTTCTCACCATGAGTCATAGTCTGCAGTACGCATTGGTGACTTCTTACACTGCTCCCCCAGCCCAAACAGACCTCTGCACCCAACATCTTACTGAATTTCTGCATTTGGATGTTCCAGAGAAGCTCAGACTCAGCATGTCCTATACAAGATCTGTCACTATCCATGTTGGCTGTATTGTTCCAGGTTCTGTTTATTGAAATCCTGTGTTCTCTCTCATTTGTTTGCAAATGCCTTTAGCCTGAAATATACTTTCCCTCCAGCTAACTGAAACATCTCATAATTGACTTTCTCTAGGAAGCCTTTCCCAATTTTTATGTTAAGATTTGGGACCTTTTTTATATGGTAATAATGAAGTGTAACATTGTTATAGTAAAGTAGCAGTATAATACAATAATGTAGTATATTTATCAATATAGTAATAGTGATAGATATGATGATGATAATATTCTAATCATCAGTGTCTTACTGATGCTGTAACAACTTACCACATCCTTGGCAGTTTGATCACTGAGTTGCGTCTGACTCTTTGTGACCCCATGAGCTGTAGGCCATCAGGCTCCTTTGTCCATTGGGATTTTCCAGGTAAGAATACTGGAGTGGGTTGCCATTTTCTTCTCCACAGGATCCTCCCCACCCAGTGATTGAACCTGGGTCTCCTGCACTGCAGGCAGACTCTTTACCATCTGAGCCACAAGGGAAGCCATCCTAGTGCTTTAAAACAGCACAAATTTATTATCTTATGGTTCTCTACATTGGCAAATTGACACTGCTCTCACTTAAGGCTTTTCTTTAGAGAAGAATCTCTAAATTTGATCTTGCCATTTCCAACTTCTAGCAGCCCTTCATTCCTTGGCTTGTGACCCACTTCATCTCCCAGACCAACAGTAGGCTCCAGAGTCTTTCTCTCATTTCCTCACTCTGATGCTGGCTCTTCTGTCCCTGGCTTTCGCTTTTCGGGACACTTATGACTATATTGAGTCCACCTGGATAACCCAGGATACTCTTCCATTTTAAGGTCAGCCAATTAGCAGCCTTAATTCCATCTGTGTCCTTAATTCCTCTTTCCCAAATAATCTAATACATTCACAGGTTCTGGGAATGGGGGCATGGACATCTTCGGAGGGGCATTTTCCTGCCTACAACAATATTAATAACTTACCACCTGCTAGGTGCTGTTCCAAGCACCTCACATGTCTTAATTCACATTGTTGTCAAGAACTATAGAGTCTGAGGTTTTTATCTTATCCTGTTTGCAAGCTTGACAAGTCAGTCTGCCATTGTTTCATGAAAGTAGACAGAAGACAGGAAACCCTGAGATTATAGACAATAAAACTTTATTGCTCTAGCTATAACAGTAGCCAGAGTATCAGCATTTTTGTGCCAGTTCTCTGAACCCCAATTCCCAAGAGTAACATTAACGAGGCCCAGAGTTCCTCACCTACTATATGACCCATTGCATTGCATTCTCCTTAGGTGAGGAGCCTCAGAAATCTAGTTATTTTATAAATCATGGTATGTACCCCTGTCCTTTGCTTTTGAGAGAGCACTATCTCTGTTTTGCTATACAGATATTTTTAAAAAGTAGTTTGGAACAAAAGCCAGTTACTATCTGTGCTTTTTAAGATATACAGAAATGTGAGGGATGCTTGAGGGTTGTGGTCCAACAATAGCTCTCGCAGTAACCCTGTGAAAAAGTTGCAATTATGGTGATCATTTTACAGGTAAGGAGAATGAGGAGCAGAAATGATAAATGACAAGCCTGTTAAGTAGCAGGATTGAGTTTTGAACCTAGACTACCTGACTTCACAGCCCATGTCCTTAATCTCTCTTATGCTGCCTGTATTATACCACGTCCTCATGTTAGCACATGTATTATACTGCAGTTTCCTTCATGCATGCCTATGATATATGTATTGATATTTTTAAACTTATTTGTATTCCCTATTGGTTTTTAAGCTCCATAGGTTTTAATGGGACTGTGTCTTTATTGTTCAAGGTTTATATATCCAATGTCCAGATCAGTCTGGCTCATGTTAGGTAATGAATAAATGTTTTAGGAATAAACAAATACTATATATGAAAGCATCATATAAAGGAACCTTACTTACCACCTACATTCTCTTAGATAGCACCAAATCTTTGTTGTGTAACAAGCATTAGTCAGCTTGGCCTGTCACCAAATTATGCTGTTAGGAATCATTTGCTGTGTTTTTGATGTTTATGCCTAATCATGTCCATTAAAGTAAAGACCATGAGTTTTGAAAGTGCTTGAAAGAAGATACAAAATAGGAAATGAAAGTAGAGCTAATTTTAAAAATTAAATGGGTAAGAAAATGACGAACATTTCTTGTGCATATGGGATAAGTCCTTTGGCATAAAAATTCTTTTTCAGGGAAAAAGAGAATTAGGCAAAACATGAAAAGTGTTCCTCCTTTGCAGTTGACAGTAATCAGTAAGTGTCAAGGAAAAGTGATTGCAGAGATGGAAAAAAAAGTCTTTCGAGTGTGTGGTAGGAAGATCAGCAAAAACACTGACTGGCCTAATGCTAATTCAGGAGAATGCCAGGAGTTTGAGAACTTAAATGGTAGGCTTGCGAGTACAAGTGATACTGATGAGAATTTTGTTACAGGCTAAAATATGTAGCTGAAACTAGCCTTTTTTGATGGAAATATGCATAAAGTCCATCAGGAGAAAGTATGCTTTGTTTAAAAGCTTTGAAGTATTGATTCACTCTTTTTTAAAAAAATTTTCATTGGAGTGTAGTTGGTTTATAATGTTGTGTTAGATTTGAGAGTATAGAAAAATGAATCAGTTATACAAATACATATCCACTCTTTATTTTTTTATTTAATTTATTTTTTTACTTTACAATATTGTAGTGGTTTGGCCATACATTGACATGAATCAGCCACGGTGTATATGTGTTCCCGATCCTGAACCTCCCTCCCACATCCCTCCACATCCCATCCCTCTGGGTCATCCCAGTGCACCAGTCCCAAGCACCCTGTGTCATGCATCGAACCTGGACTGATGATTCATTTCATATATGATAATTTACATGTTTCAATGCCATTCTTTTCCTGTGTAGGCCTTAAATTTGGTGGAAATGTATCAAGGGATAGCAAAGCTTAAAGTCCTCTTTGTCAAATAAATTTAAAAACAACTATTCAGAACTTAATCTGTTTGTGAGCAAAAAAAAAAAAATCTTCAGAATATGTACTTGAAGGAAGAAATGGTTTTTCTCATTTTATAAATACCAGTAATAGATGACTTCTATGAATTTTATCTTGTTAATGCTTCTTTCTCAAATGTAATTTATATTTATACTAATCACATGTGGTAGTTATCAGAGCAAGGAGTTTTATTTTCTAATACAGAAACATGAATGCTATGTAAATGGTATCTTCAAGTGCCAGTCATGACATAATGAAAACATAACTTTTCTTTAACCTGTTAAACTTTTAAATCTTTAAATTTAGAGTCCTTAAATAATAAAGTGGGAATGTCCTATGCCTTTTTTTTTTAAAGCTTGTTCTTAGGAGTTCTGTATTGCTTTACGTCATAAACAATATTTTCACTTCAGAAATCTGAGTGCCTAACACAACACATTAGCCAACACTGCATCTTTATTCAAAGACAAAGTAAGGCCTGTCATGCATCAGATTCCCTAAGGTGAGGATGGACTGGTTAGATCCCAAATAGTGATGGCATTGATTTATCATGTTTTGTGCTTAGGACTAAGTGCTTTACATGGACCATCTCATTTACTCTTCACAACAACCTCAAGGATAGTACATTAATATCCTTACTTTATCTATGAGGAGATAGAAGCTGAGAGAGATTGAACAATTTATTTGAAGTTTCATAGCCATAAGTCTTAGACCTAGATCATAATTAGTGTGGACTCTAAAGCTCCAACTTTTAACTGTTATGTCTACTGACCTCTGCCAAGAAGGCCCAGGCTGCAGAGCTGGAAAGGTAACTGGGGTTGTGATGGAGATGCTGCTAGGAACCAGTGTGGAAGACAGTGCTGAGGGTGAGATTTAAGGATGGAAGGAAATAGAAAGGAGAGTTAGTTCAGATGCCTGGGGGATTTGACAGCAGGATAGATTTGGGGCAGAAGAACCAGGATACAGGGAAGAATGCATCTGTAATCTAGAGGGAGTGCCTCTGAATGATACTTAGCAGAGAAGTTGAAAGGAGCTGAAGAGCACTTGACATATCAAAGAGTGAGACCAAGGAACTGATGACCAGAAGTGTAGGATTTAATCTTCTTTCTCCAATAGGGACAGGTTATGGTTACTTATTTGCCTTGTAACATCAGGCAAGACTAGCTGTAAGCTGTGTTCAGCTTGACTTGTCATCAGAAAGGAAAGACTCTGGAGGACACACTCTGTTGATCAGTCTGAGTTCAGAATCTGACCTGACTGTGTAGGGAGGAGAGGCCTGATGTAGCACATTGGGGTTTCTTTGTTTTTAGTAGTTATTTAATAGTGTAGAATACATTAAAGTCTATTTCTAGTACATGAAGTTTGAAACGAGAACATTGCTACTAATGCTAGAGACTGGATTTTGGTTTGTCTGTATTATCAATATTAGACTCTGTATTGTGATTCTCAGGACATTTCTACATGGTTTCAAGTTCTCAGTGTGGTGTTGTCAGGGTGCTGTGCTATGCTTAGTGGCTTAGTTGTGTCCGACTCTTTGTGACCCCATGCACTGTAGCCCACCAGGCACTTCTGTCCATGGGATTCTCCAGGCAAGAATATTGGAGAGGGTCGCCATGCCATCCTCCAGGGGTCTACCCAACCCAGGGATCAAACCCAAGCCTCCCACATTGCAAGAGGATTCCTTTCCTTCTGAGCCACCAGGAAAGCCCAAGAATACCAGAGTGGGTAGCCTAACTCTCCTCCAGGGGATCTTCCCAAGACAGGACTCAAACAGGGTCTCCTGCATTGCAGGTGGATGCTTTATCAGCTGAGGTCCTCAGCTGAGGACCACCATGGTGGTCCGTTTTTCACAGAGACAAACTTTCCCCAGAAAAGTCCAAAAGAGGAAGTTATAATACTTTCTTAAGCTTTGCGTGCATGTGTGCTTAGTTGCTTGGCCTTCCCTGGTGGCACTAGTGGTAAAGACTTTGCCTGCTAATGCAGGAGACTCAGGAGACAAAGGTTCAGTCCCTGGGTTGGGAAGATTACCTGGAGGAAGGCATGGCAACTCCCTCAAGTATTCTTTCTTGGAAAAATTCCATAGACAAGAGGAGCCTGGTGGGCTTCAGTCCATGGGGTCTCAAAGAGTTGGACATGAATGAGTGACTGAGCATTCACAGCACAGATGTGCTTCTGTCCATGGGATTTTTCATGGCAAGAATACTGGAGTGGTTGCCATTTCTTCCTTCAGAGGACCCAGGGATCAAACCTGCATCTCCTGTGTCTCCTGTATTGCATGTAGATTCTTTATCCACTGAGCCATCAGGGAAAAGATTCTTAAGGTTTAAGCCAGTTAAAAAGGAGGGGACTATGCTAGAAAGGAAAGTTAGGGGCCTGTTAAGCAATAGTCTGCTACTAAGGTGCTTAGACATTTTCCCCTGGAAGTTAAAGAGAACTGTCTATCTGGGTGTGTGGGTCATTACAGATGACATTGCAATAGGGGAGAACACTCAAAGAAAACTAGTAGAATGAGTTGAAACACACACACATAGATGGAAATACTAGAACTCTGGTTTTCAAAAGTTAGATGACAAGAAAATAAAACAAGCAACAAAATACACCACCAACAAGAAATACTAATCTGAGAAGTAGAGGAGAAGCTATGACAGACCCTAATTAACAGTATAATTCTCAGCAATATCTAAAAAAAAAAAAACCCAGAGGTCTCCATATTTTGTAATCTTAGTAAGAGCTGTTTGAACAGTGTTAAAAGTAGAAAGCAAACTCTAGTGTACTGAAGGGAGCAAGTAGAGAAAGCTTGATTTGTATGATAATGTATGTAATCACATTCACTACTGTCATATGAATATTTGCTATCTACTTATAGTTTTTAGGACCATAGTAATTAATTGGGAGTAGACTCCTATGCATCATTTTATTCAGGATTTTCTTTGAATTTCCTCGTAAATTAGATCCTGAAACATTTGAGTTTTCTTACTTCTGTTCTCAAGGCATATTAAAGAGTTGTGGTTGAACATTTTAATGGCTATAACCTCATGACAAATTTGTTTTGCAAAAATTAAAACAATTTGTGAGTAAATCTTATCTTCAAAGTTAAGCAATAGAGTATTTCAATAACTGAAGCTATATTTTTACATTTATTTTTTATTATTGTTTTTAAAATCTGTTGTTATTTTTGTCTGCACTAGGTCTTCGTTGAGGAGCAGGCTTTGCGTTGCTGTGCTCAGGCTCTCTCTAGTTGAGGAGAGTGGGGCCACTCTTCATTCTGTGTGCGAGTTTCTTGTGGAGGCTGCTCTTGCTGTGGAGTACAAGCTCCAGAGAGTGCAGGCTTCAGGACTTGTAGCACATGGGCTTAGTTGCTCCAAGGCATGTAGAATCTTAAGTTCCCAGACCAGGAAGAGAACCCATGTCCCTTCATTTGGCAGGTGGATTCTTAACTACTGGACCACCAGGGAAGTCCCTGAAAATATATATTTTTTAACAGCTTCATTGAGGTATGGTGACATGCAGTATATGTGACATGCACATGTGTAAAGTGTACTATTCGATGTATTAAGATTTGTATTACACCCATGAAATCATCACCATAATAAGCCGATCTATCACTTCTAAAAATTTCCTCTTTCTATTTGAATCCCTCTAATCTTTGTCCCCAGGCAAGTACTGATCTGTGTTTTGACATTATAGATTAGTTTTCATTTTCTATATATAAATGACATGAATCATACAGCATATATATTTTTTCTTCCTTTTTACTCAGCAGAACTATCCTGGGATTCACCCATGTTGTTGCATGTATTGACAGTTCTTTCTTTTTATTGCCTAATAGTATTTTATTGTGTGGGTGCATCACACATTATTCACACATATATTGATAGACATTGGATTTCCAGTTTGGGAGTATTGGAAGTAAAACTGTTATGAACATTTGTGTACAAGTATTTATGTGGATATATGCTTCCTGCAGATGTTCTTAAAACTTAGAACCATTTATGAGCTAAAAATACAAAGCAGTTCTCAGTCGTGTCCGACTCTTTGCACTCCATGGACTGTAGCCTGCCAGGCTCCTCTAATTTCCCAGGCAAGAATACTGGAGTGGGCTGCCATTTCCTTCTCCTGGGGATCTTCCTGACCCAGGGATCAAACCCGTGTCTCCTATATCAGCAGGTGGATATTTTTTACCACTGTGCCACCAGGGAGTCCCTACAGAGGAGAAAGGCACAAAGTATCTCTCAGTAGTACAGTAAAATCCAGGTTTCTTTGCACTTTGACATAAGGTTATTATGTCTGTAGAAGAATAATCTGTTCTGCCAGCCATAGACATCAGTATCAGTTCCCTGTATCAGTAATAAAGCCTGTGAGTGTCTGAGAAGCTGCCTTCTATTACTGATCCTTCTGTGTTTCTCTTGTTCTCAATCACTTTATCTGAATCTGACTCTGTGTACTCAGGATTCCTTGTCTGGTTGAGGTACAGCTTTGTTTCTCAGGTCAGACCCTCCTTTGCCCTTAGGCCTCTGGGAACTACCCGGCCATCAGCTGTCTGCTTCGGGTACTGCTGCCTGAGGTCTTTGGCACCAGCCTTCAGCTGCCCCCTCAGTATGCATGCCTAGGCTGCGGGTCAGACTGTGGCTGTGTGATGACTGCCCTTGGATGTACCTTTTAGACTCTGCATCTGCCTGTGTCTGGAGTCCTCGCTATGCTATTTGAGCCAGCCCATAGCCCAGTGTGTGGCCTGACTTGCTCACTTAATCCTGGGGGCCTGAGTACCCCTGGCTCTCGGAAAACTCCAGGGAACAGAAGTGACTCTCGGTTGCAACAGTGATGTTCATAAGTCCACGTGTTCCTACAAGGAAATGGTGCAGACCTGCTACTGCTATTGCCATCTGCTGGTGGCAGACAGGTGACACGTACTGCCATCTGCGGGTGGCAGACAGAGGTGACACATACTGCCATCTGCTGGTGGCAGACAGAGGTGACACATACTGCCATCTGCTGGTGGCAGACAGAGGTGACACATACTGCCATCTGCTGGTACCAGACAGAGGTGACACATACTGCCATCTGCTGGTGGCAGACACAGGTGATACATACTGCCATCTGCTGGTGGCAGACAGGTGACACACAGTGTTCTGGGAAAGCCTCAAAATAAAATCTCAAGCAGAAGTGTGTCTATTTGTTATATACTTGCACTCTGTACAATTCTTACACCCATACTCTTCTTCTCTACCTGCTTCAGCCACATCAGCCTTCGCTCTGTTTGTCCAGTATGCTACTCTCATTTCCTCCTTAGGTCTGTGCAGTTTTTGTCCCCTCTTCTTAGAAAACTATACTTCCACATATCTTCAGACAGGTGGCTTCTGCACTGTTCACATCTCAAGCGAGACGTGATTACCTTACAGATGCCTACCTTGACCACACTCCACCCACTTCACTCCACCAGTCAATTACTGTCTTCCTCTATTATTATTATTATTTTTGATAGCATTTGTCATTTACTCCATTTCTTTCATTCATTTATTACTTGTTAATTGATCTCTTCCTCCTAAACACACACACATATAAGCCATGGGAAAAGGGAACAAAGAGCTTAGAGGGCAGAACAATGCTTGTATTGAGAAAAGAGGTGCTCAAAAAATGCATTCTTGTGTAAATGAGTGCATGTAGTATCTCTATTTGCCTGTCGAAATCCTATTTATTTTCAGAAATCCAACTCAAATCCTGTCTCTTTCAAGAACTAGATCTGATATTCTCTCTCTTTCACAGCAGTTTTTACCCTTTATTTCTGGTGTTAAGTTGCCCTGTTTCCGTGTAGTGAATACAGGGGCCATACTTGACTTACTTTAATACATATCTCAGACTTATACAAGGGCTGTCCCAATGGCTCCGTGGTAAAGAGTCCGCCTGCCAATGGAGGATAAAAAGTAGAAGTGACTTTGATTCCTGGGTTGGGAAGATTCCCTAAGTAGGAAATGGCAACCCACTCCAGTATTCTTGCCTGAAAGATCCCATAGACAGAGGAGCCTGGTGGGCTAAAGGATTGCAAAGAGTTGGACATGATGAGCAACTGAGCATGCACACATGCACACAAACTTAAGGACACAGCAAATGCTTAGATGTTTGTTAACATCATGAATAAATGAAAATTAGCTCTAAGACTTGACCATTTAACTTTTTTCTTATTATGAAATATTTAAAGCATACAGAAAGGAATCAATAATATTATAAGTAATACCCATGGATCCATTATCAACTTTGAAAAATTAGCTTTGAAAACATATTGGGGGTCCTTCCTTGGTCCAGTGGTTAAGACTCTGCCTTCCAATGCATGGGGGTATAGGTTCGATGCCTGGTCAGGGAATTAAGAGCACACATGCCATGAGGTGTGGCCAAAGGGTAAAAAGTAAAATAAAACGAAGCAAAACATTGGAAAAATTCCCTCGTGGTTCAGTGGTTAAGACTGTGTAGTTCCATTTCAGGGGGCATGGGTTTGATCCCTGACTGGGGAACAGGGACCTGAGCTTCTGCACACTGCACAGCGTGTGGAGTGGCCAAAACAAAGCAAACCATGTTTGAAGTCCATTGTATATGACCCTCTGTGATACTGTAATTTATAGGAAATACATCCAAGTCATTCAGATTTCTCACATGTTTTCCCGCTTACAGCTCCCAAGACCTTCAGAATTTTCCAAGTGAAGAGAGAACTAAAGTTGTCTTTTGTTATGTTAATAAAGTGACTTTTGTAACTCCCCTAAAGATGGAGGCTGGTTGCCAGGAAAACTAACCTCGTAATTAGAGGGTTGGAACTTTTAGTCTCATTTCTTGGCCTTGAGAATGAGGGAAAAGTGGTTGGAGACTGAGTTCACACCTCAGTGGCCAATGATTTAATCACCCATCCCTCTCTAATGAAGTCTACATAAAACCCCAAAGGTATGGGCCCAGAGAGCTTCCAGGCTTGTGAGCAGGTGGAGATCTGGGGAGAATGGCAAGTCTGTGAGAGGGCATAGATGCTTTTCACCCTTTCAGATGTCTCTTCCATCTGGTTCTTCCTTAGATAGCTTTATAACAAACTGGTGATCTGGAAGTTAAATGTTTCTCTGAGTTCTGTGAGCTGCTCTAGCAAATTAATCAAACCTGGGCAGAAAGTTATGGGAATCTCTGATTTATAGCCAGTTGGTGAGAAGTGCAGGTAACAACCTATTCTTTCAGTTGCATCCTGATTTGAAGCAGGTGGTGGAACCTCCAGTCTTTAACTTATAGATCAGAAGCAAAGCTAACAACCCAGGCTTGGGACTGATTTCTGAAGTGGGGGGTGGTGTGTAGTCTTGCAGGACTGAACCCTTATCCTGTGGAATATGATACTGTCTTTGGGTAGATAGTATCAGAATTGAATTGAACACTGGGTCACTCTGCTGGAATTGCTTGTTGATGATGGGAGACAACTCCCCTCTGCCTACGTCATTTGCATACAATCAAAATTGACTCCAGAAACATTAAAGACTGTTCCTCATTCCTTCCTTCTCCTTTCCTCCCTGAAGCAATCATAATTCTGAATTTGGTGTTTATCATTCCTACACATGTGTGATTCTGTGTACATTTTACCACTACTATTGGTCTGTGCATGAGAGTGTGTATATGAGTACCCATTTTCCACCTATGGTACTATTCGGCTTGTTTTTAGGTAGTGTATGATAAAGAGCATTCTACACCTTATTTGTTCCCTCAACATTATGTTTTTCTGATTATCCATGCTGATACATGTAGTGTTAGAATCCAGTGGTGAGACTATTTTAACTATTGTATGGTATTCCTTTTTTAGAGCTATATCAAAATTTCTCTGTCCAGTATCTGGTGAAAGGCAGGGAGTTTCTCCTTTCACTTTTACAAACAGTACCGCAGCAACACATTCTTATACCATTTTTTTTTTTTCTTAGCATCCTGGGGTGTTACTTCAGGGTTTATACAGTTAAGTGGAGCCAGCTTGCCAGGGTTTGAATCCTTACATCACCGCTTGCTGGCTTTCCCAAGAAGCATTGACCACCAACTATTTTCAGCCCTTCTCCTGAGCCTGCACACCCTATCTCAGCTGCTGGCAACAAGCCATCAACTTGGTTTAGATCCCTTTAATTCTGGTAGATCCTGCTGGAGCCAGTTGCCAGATGCCACTCCTGGAGCTAGACCTCAGCAGGCCTGAGACTTCACTTGCAGTCACTACTTTGTATTTATGTACCATTTCTGGTCCATGGAGAGGTTTATTTTCCAGCCTGGAGATGATGTTTAGCTTTTCATTTTCATATTTTATTTATCATTGCTATGTGTTTGGAGCAGAGGGAGTACATCAAAGCATGAACTTACTGTGTCATCTTAACCAAAAGTTGATAATATAATACCTTTACCACCTTTTAAAGTAAGCAGAAATCTTAGATTTTTGGAGCTGGAAGGGATTTTAGAGATTATGATGTCTAATAACCTCATTTTGTAGGTGAGAGAATTATGGTCTTGAGAAATTAAGTGATTTATTGATGTTGTATATTTAATTAATGGTGGTGGTAGGACCAGAACCAAAGTCTGCAGGTTCCCTCAATAGTCCTTTTGATACTACATCATCCATTATAACTTTCTTTATATGAGCTATATTTACCTATAACATTTTATTTTTAACAGAACTCAAAAATACATTAAAATTAAGCAATTAGAAATATGAAATGTCAGATTTTTAAACTGCTGTGAGATGTTTTCTTTTGAACAATATTGAGGTAAAAGAAAGAGTACAGTATTCACTGCATTGAGCTGAATATATTTTCATTAGAAGGCACAGTGCCTTTTGACTCTGCAGATTCCTGCTGCATTTGGTTTCCTTGACTTTCTGCAACTTATTAGGATAGGACCATCAATAATGGTGCTGATACTTCCAACCTCCTACACCACTGGGTCTGAAAATGAACTGTGATGGATGGATATGGCCAGCATTTACAGTGATAGCCTATATTTCTTCTGTCACATAGAAATGGCAGGTAGTTTAATTTAGAAAAAAAAATACTAAGAAAGAGCAAGTATGGTTTTTAATTAGAATTTCTGGACTTTTGTTGGATAATGCATTTAGAATCTGATGTGTTTGTTAAAGCCTTTGGAATTGTCTTATTTTATTTCTAGATCTTTTAGCTGTGCCTAAGCATCCGTATGCTGCTATGGAGAACTGGGGACTAAGTATTTTTGTGGAACAAAGAATACTGCTGGATCCCAGTGTTTCATCTATTTCTTATTTGCTGGATGTCACCATGGTCATTGTTCATGAGATATGTCACCAGGTATGAAAAAAGGATCAGGTGTAAGTATAATTGCAAACAATGGAGAATGTAAAATGATTTCAGATACTTAGAGTAGGAGTTAAGTTGTTATCCTCCCAATGAAGCTTTAATTCGGCATAGAGTACTGTGTAGTTCTTTTTGGAAGATATATGGCTTTTCTCTAATGACAGCACCAACGAAAGCAAGCACACAGATTGTATTGAATAAGCAACTGTCAATCAGTTTAGTTGAGAAGTGAGATGGCATCGCTACCCAGCAGCCTCTTTGGAGACCCCATCCACTCACTATTCTTTGTCAACCTTGCTTTATTTTCTTGTGATTATTGGTGTGTGTATATGGTAAGTGCAGTGATGGCAATGATTTATTGCATTGCTGCAAGATGCAGCTGAGTTCTGTGTACATGTCAAAATTTGCTTTTGCTGAAATCAATTTGTTATTCCCCTTCTCCCATCACACAGACACTTAGGAAGTCTTTCACTAACTCAGCCACAGACTCTTTGTTCTGAAATGATTGATATTTTTTTGTCTTGGCATGTTTAGAAATTCATATGTAAATTAGCCAGCTTTGTCGTAAAGCTAAGATAAAATTAATTTCATGCACTTTACTACAATGAGCGAAAGGTATTACAGAGATTTCACAATGCTTATTTGAATCTTGATTCTAATGAAAAGAATCACTTAAACATCTGTGCTTTAGTAAAAAGCAATCCTTGTCCTGGTGACCAGAAACTATGGATAGATTTTAAGGGAAAACCCCAGAAATCTCAATGTGAAACCGCAAGACTTAAATTTATTATTAACCCAAAATCTTTTTTTAAAGTTTGAAAACCTTAAAGAGAGGTAGCAAATGTTGTCAGTGAAAGAAGCTGAACAGGTAAATGCTAATACATGAACACAGACTTCATGATAAATTATTCCAGGCCATATGACTGTTTCCCTAAATGTCAGCCTTCTGCAGTGAGCCTGTGTGGTTTGTACCTGCTATGCTGGCCAGCTAGGGCATATGTTCCTTGCTTCAGTGACTAAAGCGGATCCATTGTAGAGATAACTAGCGTTTCTCTATTGTGCTAAAAGTGGTTTCCAGCTAATCATACAATTCTTTGACGCAAAAACTGATTCCTTTCTGAACATTCCTAGACACAAGTTACATGTAGAGTTCTTTTGAAGCAAGAGCACACTGATAATCGTTCCTAGAACTGGATTTCATTTGTTCCAGGTTCTCAGTTACTTTCTTGTTATAGCTTAGTAATGTTTAGCTACTTACTATGAGGAAATGAACCAGAAGCTGGGAGAAACACATAATAATTTCCACTGTCAATGCCAAAGTATTTTCTATGTTACCATCTCTCCTTACCTACATTGTCACAGTTTTTAAGATAGACTTTCAGTTTAAGAGAGAAGAAGCACTTATTGTTGATCAAGAATAAAACATACTTAAAACATCATTTAATTTGTGGTCATCAGCATGTTCAGAATTATCTTGTATTTGTACTTTGATTAGAGATCCTTTGGAGTAAGAGATACTTTATTATTAATATTGAAATGCTCTGCCACCAAGCTACTTAGCTCTTAAAGCCATAGAGCTATGATCTGCTACTTGCCTTACTACCTTTTCCTTCTGTTTCTTAAATAACTCACTCCCACTTAGAATCTTCACACTAAGAGTTACTTATAAATGCCTGAAATCCTCTTGCCTAAGGCCTTCTCATGGCTCCTTCTTATCATTAAAGTCTGAGCTCAAATGTCATCTGCTTAGAGAGAACCTTTTTGCTTTTACAATTTAAAGCAACCCCTCCCCCATACATATCACGTTTTAATAAGACCTGAAATTCTATTATTTGTGTGTTTATTTTTTATTTTCTATCTCACCTCATTGTCCCTTCCTCCACAATAAAGTGTTCGCTGCCTCAGAATGGTCCTTGTCTGACTTTTCATCATTAAATCCCGAGTGGCATAGTTCCTGGTATATAATGTTTCTTATTTGTTGTGTTTTTTAATGAAAAAGAATCCCTTTAAGCTTTTTCTGAACTCAGCAGGGATTTCAGAGTAATGCATCATGATCTAATCAAAACACCAATGAAAAATTACAACATTTTTCCTGAAGCAATCTTAGAGATTTTTTTCATTTTTGGTCCAACCCTCATTATCACAGAATCATGGAGAGTCAGGTGTGGAGCATCTGGAAAGCCTTTAGTTCTTTCAAACAGCTGACGTTGTCTGTAAACTGCCTCTGCCACTGGAAGGTGCTGCTTCAGCACCTGTGGTATTTTCCATCTTCATCCATTTCAGTCTGTTAGAGGGTCTCCTGTATTTTTAGCAACCTCTACCAATTGACAAACCCCAATTTCCATCCTGATTTGTCCTGATTTGTCTCCTGCAGGGCCACAGAACCCAAGCTTCTTCTACATATTAGGTCTTCAAATATTTGAAGACAACTGTTAGCAATTTTGTTTTTGTTTTTTCTCCTGAGTTCTTTCTTTTCCAGGTTAAATATTCTTTTTCTGTTCCTTGATCATTTTATTTTTGCTCTACCCTGAATGCACTTATTAAAAAATAAGCGTCACCCAAGTAGTCTTGCTATAACCTATTTTAAGATCACAAAATCAATTGGAAAATGAATTCCAGTTGTGATTATCATAGTTTAATACATTTAATTCTAGATGAGATAACTCTGGATAGATGTGATTTTATCTGATGCCCATTCATCTGTGATGGCAGTGGTTTGGTGACCTCGTGACTCCCGTGTGGTGGGAAGACGTGTGGCTGAAGGAAGGGTTTGCTCACTACTTTGAGTTCGTTGGTACAGACTACCTCTATCCTGGCTGGAACATGGTAAGTTCATTTCTATTTATTTTTTTGCAACTCTCAGTGAAAGCTTGAGCCCATGTCATATTGGGCTTATCTTATCGTGAGACATGTTTGAAAATGCCAACTGATGCATAAAAAAAGTTAGGTACCCAACAAAAGAAATGTAACTCAAAATATAAACAGTAGTATTCCAGAAGAATTATCTTTTAGTTATTAAAACTAAATACAGTCTGATTGGTTATACATTGATTTCAAAATAGTACAAGTTTTCTAAATAAAAATATTTTAGATTGCAATATTTGATAACAAAGATAAACTATCCCATAAATTGAGAAGGTAATAGCAATTGATAGGTTGTATTTTAAATGTGTATAGGATATTTCAATATATAGGAAAGAAAATGAGAACTTAATATTCACTGTGATGAACTTAAAACATAGCTAAAATCTTTGATATATTATCATTTTTACTTTAGGATTAAATGATTTAATAAGAGGTCACTAATTTTATAAAGAGTTGTACACATTATATCCAAACTTGTATGTCTGAATCTGAAATAGGCTTTATTGTACTAGAAGTAGTGATGTTCTTGAACATCCTAGAAGAAAAAGTGGAGGGAGGATATGATTTCTATTTTATGGACTTCCCTGGTGACTCAGAGGGTAAAGTGCCTGCCTGCAATGCGGGAAACCTGGGTTTGATCCCTGGGTTGGGAAGATCCCCAGGAAAAGGAAATGGAAACCCACTCCAATACTCTTGCCTGGAAAATTCTATGGACAGAGGAGCCTTGTAAGCTACAGTCCATGGGGTCTCAAAGAGTCAGACATGACTGAGCAACTTCACTTCATTTTGTACAAGCTTCCATTAATGACTAAGTGACTATGTTACTAAAAAGAACCCAGGATATAGGTTGTTTTGGAATTTGGATTTTACTTATTTTTAAAGCTTATTTTATTATATTTTTGGCTGTACTGGGTCTCAGTCATGCTCGGGGCTTTTCCTCTGTTGTGCAGGTGAGGGCTACTCTTTAGCCGTGGTATGAGGGCCTCTCTTGGTTTGGAGCGTGGGGCTCTAGGGCAGGTGGGCTTCAGTGGTTGTGGCCCATGGGCTTGGTTGCTCTGAGGCACGTGGAGTCCTCCGGGATCAGGGAAGGAACCTGTGTATCCTGCATTGGCAGTCAGATTCTTTGCCCCTGAGCTGCCAGGGAAGTCTGGAACTTGAATTTTAAATTTAAGTGGCACTATGTAAAACTTGCAAAATACTAACATTTGTCAACTTCTAGAAGCTCAGATTTCACCTGTGTTATAGCTTGAGTGATAATATAAATTTATTTTATACCACTCAGTTTTTGGTGTTTAAACTACTAATATATGTAATTATCTAATTATTGGTCATGATTGCAAGTATGATATGGTGAAATATAAAGTTGTCCATTAAGTCACAATATAACTTTTCTCCCATAAATTCAGTCAACTCCTACTGAGTATAAATGGTGACCTTACATATCTCAGAAGAAATGTTGCAATTGTAATATCATACTGATATGTTTGAATCATCTAGTTTTATTTATATTTAATAAAAGCAGCATGGTTCATTTTGCACTGATGTGTGAGTTAATTTTACTTGGCCTTATATATCTAGGTATATATGTATAAATAATACAATTTAAAAAGTCATATTTGCACTATTTTATTATACCACTGAAATTAATGAAAAAAATGCCTTTAAAGAACTTTGAAGAAAAATCATTAATAGCATGCAATATTTATTATTAAAGTTACTTTTAAAATAAATATGCAGTTTTAAAACTGAAATATTAAGTATATTTGTAAAAATATATTTTGGTTGCTGGTTGACTTTCAACCAAATTTGTTTAAAATCTTTATTTAATTTTCATTATGCTGTGAGTTATTACTGATTGGTAATTATGTTATATTTTAATGTTTAAAATGTTAGTATTAAAAATGACATGTTACTCATATAGGTAGGATTTTTATTTTGAGCTCATTGAGCTATCCATGACAAAATCTATTCAGCATTATAAAAATAAATCTTAGATTGAAAAGCTATGAACAGAATTATACTCATGGTGAAAGCTAACAGCTTTTGATGGTTTTAGCATTGCAGTCTACCCCAAGTTTCAATGTTCCCATACTGAATTTTGTTTTCAAATAATTTTTTATATTCCTTCATTATTTTATCAATCAAATTATAAATAGAGAGCATTTTTGTAAGAATATTGAAATTGAATATAGAGTATAAGTAACAATTTTGATACTTTGTCCTAAATACAATAAAGACCATGTATTGAAGTCATTTATAAAAAATGCTTTGGTGTGATAAGATATAAATCCATATTTTATAATCAAAAATGGGAATTAATGATGGATTACACTAAGAATGAAAGCATAAACTGCATCACAATTAATTAGGCAATAGTGAAAATAAGCTTTATTATTATGTCTCTTTATGTTCAGATTCTAAAGATTACAAATACTTTCTATTATTGGCTGCTTTTGCTTTTTTAGTAGTTTTTTAAATTTAGTTTGTAGAGTACTTCAGTATATTAAATTTATAAAACCTGTAAGAAGAAACAAATGCTCCTCCATGATCATTAATATCTTCTTTGCAAACAAAAATTTAAGACAAGTCAGCCCCATAAATAAGAAAGGATATTAAGTGACTTTAAGGCTGTGTCAGCACTATTTTTCATAATGGCATCAGCAACAGAGTGAAAGAAATACTAGGGAGAACCAGAGTGATGGCTGTGTCAGCAGTAACTCACACTGCTGTGATAGGCACATGCTCCCTGTGAGCGCGAGGCTGGGGCTGCGCTAGAACTTAGCGTCAATTAGAAAAGCAGGAGTCCGACGTGTCTCAGAAGTAAAGTAAGCACGCTGACCTCTTTTGCATTTAATCTCAAAAACCATGGTTTTATCATTTTTAGACAGCAACACTCAAACACTGAAACACAACTTCAACTTGCTAGAGAGATTACTATGATAGCCTGCCTATGTTTTATGAAAAAGCAATAAAGAAGCCCGGGATTACACAGTATTGTTAAGGAAGCTTTTGTTCTGGTTTAGGATAGTATACTTAAGTGGCATCTTAGGTTGTGTATATGCGTATGTATGTGTTTATAGACAGTTTCTGCTAAAGAAATAATCAGTTTTTTACATTAAGAGCACTACATGAAATAAACACTACTATCAAATCTTTTTCCCTAACAAGCTAATCAAGTATACCATTTTATAGATATGGGTCTTTTCAGGTACTATAATGTAAGGTCAGGAAATAGATTGACAAGAAGTAATTCAGATTCCAAAAACGCGTTTCACTTCCTGACTTATTTATCATTTGAGAAATGGGATGATTGTACTGACTTACTAAACACACATGATTTTTGTGAGGATAAAATAATTTGCAAGTTCTTTGAAATGCGTGAACAAATGTCAGTGGGTATCATAGACCTGGAAAATAATAAATGTTCCATTAGAAAGGGGCATTGATTTTATGTATAAATACTCTAACACTTCTAACCTTAGTAAGCTATTTTGATGCCCTGGATTTTATAACAATTACCTATAGATTGAGTTGGATCATAAGGAAGGCTGAGGACTGAAGAATTGATGTTCTCAAACTGTGGTGCTGGAAAAGATTCTTGAGAGTCCCTTGGACAACAGAGAGATCAAACTAGTCAGTCCTAAAGGAAATCAACCCTGAATATTCTTTGGAAGGACTGATGCTGAAGTTCCAGTACTTTGGCCACTTGTTGTGAAAAGCCAATTCATTGGAAAAGACCCTGATGCTGGGAAAGATTGAAGGCAGGAGAAGGGGGTGACAGAGAATGAGGTGGTTGGTGGCATCACCAACTCAATGGACACGAGTTTGAGCAAACTCAGGGAGATACTGAAGGACAGGGAAGCCTGGGGTGCTGTAGTCCTTGGGGTCACAAAGAGTCAAACGTGGCTTACCAGCTGAACAACAACAGTAAAGATTACCAAACATTTCTGTAAACTTTGTACCTAGACTCAGTCTCTCCAAATCAATGCTTATCTATATTGTCAATGTGGACTATTTTATAGGAACATAAGCTTTATATCATGTTCCATTCATGAAACAGAAGTATCAAGATCACTTAGATTATCTTGTGGGGTTAGATTTCATAGGGCGAGTCGACTTTATGACTTGATGACTATTCTATCAAAATTTGTTGTTAAGGACAGTATTATTGGATGGATTAAGTTGCATTAAGCTATTGTTGGCAGTTATATTAAATCTTACTGTGATTCCTCCAAAGTAGAAAATAAAGGATCCATGCAGCATAGTTACTAGTCAACAATACTTTATTATTTTAATTTGAAAAAAGTCTATGATAAAAGAGTTTTAATACAGGAAAAGGATAAATAGTAAAATGATACCATGAAGAAATTCTTATTTTGCAGACTTGGTGCTGATGTGGGCAAAATCATACTCCCTGTGTGTGTTGCACAGGTTTCCACTATAATTTGTATCTATATGATAGGTGTATCCTGTAGTTTCCTGAAGGTAGCCTTGTAAGAATGTGCTTGCTATAATGAGAATTATTAAACATGTGCATATTCTTTTATTAAATTTGAGATTTAATTTAAATTAATTTATTAATTTGAGGTGCTAAAGAGCTTCACACAGCAGTACCTTTAGACACTGATAAAGTCCAAGGACTGGGAGTACTTCTTAAATTTTTATGAGGGCACATACCTGGGCAGAAAGATAACTATTAATAGAGAATTGTGCAGCTAAACTTAATTATGCTAAATACTTAGGATATCTCAAAGTGTATTGCCCAAAACCTTGATAAATGTTCTCAATTGTTTTTATCATGGGCAGGATTAAGATGGTAAAAATGAATTCCGCCATTAGACTCATTATGCGGTCCAACCAAAATTGCCTGCTAAATTTAATAGACATTGCAATAAAATTATCTTTACTTTTTAATTATTTTATTTCTATTCAAAAAGAAGTTGAGAAAATCATTGGTGAACTGAAATAGATACAGAGTTTATTGAGTTCATTTTTTTCCAGTTTTAATGTAAAGATATACTGATTAATTATTCCAAACAATAATAACAGCTCTGCTATTCAGAGGGGGGAAATTAGAGGAAAATTGTTTTTGCTAATATGTTACTTGTTCAGCTCTTTATGTCTTAAGTCCATCTTTGATTTAATGTCTATAAAGAAAAATGCTTTCACATGCCTTTCAAACTTAGTTAATATACATTTCAACAATAGTTGGTATGTTGGTACTATTGCTTATGATTCATCAATATTAAAATATATTTGCCCAGGAGAGCTATGATATCAGAGATGGACCATCTGGGAATTAAATATTTGTTTTAGAATCTTACCTTATAAATATTGAATACCAAATAAATGTGTGTATATATGTAGATTTTCCATGCAGTTGTATTTTATCTTTTGTGTGATTAAAAAATCCACATATAATATTCTACCTCTGATGTCAGTAATTTAGAATATGATGCAATTGTTTTCAACTGGTCAATGATATTTTATTCTCAACTCACTGACATATTGAATGTGAAAAATTTAGACTTCTATTGGCTAGTCCCAAGTGTCTGTGATATTTTTGATCCATCTCAGTAGCTTAAAAAGTGACGTTTACATTGAAAGACTAGAAGAAAAGTAGAAGGGATGCCCTTGCTTCTGTTGGGGGTCAGGTCACAGGCTTCAAAATGGACTTCTTGGTGCTTTTTCTTTACTCTTCCCTCTGAATCCCTCTGTAAGTAATTTTTCTTTGTGTTGAAAACATTAACTTTTGTTTTTTAAAGAAGAGAAAAATTTTTTTTTTCTTATTTGAGGGAATCTGGGGAGCTGTAGCCTTCTATTGTGGGAAAATAGGGTTGCTTTCTCCTTAGCATTAGTAGTCAGAGACGTTTGGAGCTTTGGTGGACAATTTTTGCTTGTTGTTATTTAGTTACTAAGTCATGTCTGACTCTTTTACATAATAGACGCATAGAAAAAGTCTGGAGAGGAAATAAGAGCTAACAAAGAGAACAGTCTTACAGAAAAGTTTCTCATAGAATTCAAGTCTGAATTCTGAGTAAATGAAAGAGGATTCTGAGATGCATAGGCCTAATGCATTGAGAATGAGTTTTACACTCAGAATGTACAAATTAGGATAATCTAGGAAGTCAGTATTAAGAAGCAAGTCAGAGATTTGGCTTCTAATTAATGGTGACTAAAGAGAAACTGGGCCTTCCCAAGTGGCTCAGTGGTAAAGAATCTGCCTGCCGGTGCAGGAGACACAAGAGATGTGGGTTCGATCCCTGGGTTAGGAACATACCCTGGAGGAGGAAGTGGCACTCCACTGGTATTCTTGCGGCGAAGTCTCATGGATAGAGGAGCCTGGTGGGTTACAGTCCACAAGATTGCCAAGAGTTTGACAACTGAGCATGCATGCACAAAGAGATATTAAACATTTCTAGCAAAGAAGAACAGTGAAAACAAGAAATGCATCTGTTATTCTAATGCTACAACAATTCTCACTAAATTTAATACATAACTAATTGGGTTAACATTTTCTCATTAGGACTAATTCTGTGCTATTTACCAACAACCTTACCGATGTGCTGGTAGCCCTGTTAAGAATATCAATTAGAATGAAGAATGAATAAGGCCAGTCATTAGTTAAGTGTTGATGTATGTTAACTGACTTAGAAACTTTACGGCAAAAATACAGTTTTGAGGATGAAATGACAACTGAAGTATTGATAATACATTCATACATTTGTTTATAGTTACAGACTTTATGTAACACTCAAGATGTTGCCTTCACAGTCTGAGAAATGGAAATTTTTGAAATCTTATTATTAAAGTGTGTTAGGTCCAGAAAATGTAAATCTGCTTTATTTACTTTACTGCTTCAAATGAAAGATCAACTTTTATTAAATACTCTTAGAAAGGGAAGAAAAAGTGAGCATAAGTTATTAGTATTCATATATACTTCTATACAGGTATGTATCTGAGAGGTTTTTCTTAGTCACATTACCTTACTTTTTTTTAACTATATGAATTTTTAAAATTTAAAACAAAGCTGTAATTGAAATTTCATGTATGTTCTTAAAGGATGGTTTTTTAAAAAGCCATTTATGTTCAGAAAGACACTAAGTGTTTCAGGTTTTATATATTTTAAACTTAGAGATAAAAGATAAATGAGCATTCCCTTTGGAATAAAGGATTTCTTCCTGAGACCACGTGCAGGTTTGCATTGTGTCAAGTACTTTCTACCTTTCTTCAGGAATTGAAAAAGCAATCAATACCCTGACAGGATTAGACACTTCCTAAGAAGAAAACTTTTGCTGAACCTGGAGCCTACCAATAATGCTAGGTTGTTCTTTTACATATTTAGGGATAATGCAGGAAAAGTTAACTCATTCATTACCAGGTGAGAGCAGTTTGCGAGCAAAATGTTCCCACTTGCTAAAAATGATCAAACATCACTTGATAAACAGAAAATTGATGATGTCAAAAATTTTACCAAGACAGTGAAATGTTCTGTTAGACATCATTGTTCACAAGGATTTGTGACTTGCAATAGAAGATTATACATGTTTAATCTGTCCTTTTACTATACTTGGTTTAAAACAAGTTAATCTTATGATACATGAATTGTTCAACACTTGATATTAGTCAGTATTTTCCCAGATATATTACAAAGAATTTTCTGTGCAAGATCTGTAACATGAACATAACCAAAAAGGAAAACCTGGGTACCAAGAGGACAAGCAAAGAATAATTCATTAATTTTCTAATTATTAATCATCCTTAACCAGGCAGCTATATGCTTTAAAAGACATTAGAACCCAACTTATTTCTAAACCAGGAGTGACTGTTTCAGTCCATAACATTTTATGGGATTTTTTTTTTTCTTTTCAGCAAGGTTACTTTAACACTGTTCAGATGTTACTAGACAAGGACGTGATAAAGTAGTGAGTTCAAGTGATATTTTCAAAGAGTCAAAAAAAGTAAGAGACCTTCCTGTCCAGACAAAGCAAAAAGCAGTACTTTGAGGCTGGTGAAGATTTTGCTTCAATTACCCCAGTAACACTTGCAAAACTAAAGACATGTAATATTTACTATATACCATTAAGCACTTTACATATGTTAATTCCCTGTGAAACAGAGTAAGACCTTCTGCTTTGTATCTTGAAAGTACACATCTTTGTTGTCGTTTTTCTTAAGAGTCTGAGAGCGTGATAATGGTTAGACATCTATGCAGGCCACCAGTCAGGCAACTTTCTTCAAGAATGAATTCACAAAGATGTTTTGGGGTAGAATGTGTTTTGATACTGAGTTAAATAACCTCTGTGGGTCTAACATTCACAAAGTAAGCTTCTTTTGAAGCTATTTATATATTTAGCTTTTTACCTGTCGTTGGGACTAATGAAATAAAATTCTTTATGATTACTGGAATGTCATCTGTCATATTGATCTTTAAGAATTAAGATATGTGAGGATGCTTACTTTTTTTAGAGAACCTACTTCAAATCCACCTGTGTCCAATTTATTCCATTAAGCACTCTATTTTGTCTTCTCCAGATTTCATTTATAGTTCAGTGATGCCTTTCCTGGGTGCTACTAATGTTAACTTTATATAAACTAGGTTGATGGATTGCTACCACATGTTTGGCCATTGCATTGTTATACATTTCATTCATTCTGTTTAATTAATTAATTCAGAGAATTATCAAGTACCTAAAAGGAGACCTTCATTTTGCTATTAGCAGAGACCTGCTATTTTATCTTTTGTGTGGTAGTTCAGTTAGAGGGTGTGATTAGATTTACAATTTTTTTTTTTTTACCTTTTAGTTGACAACCATGGAATAAAAGTTATGACAAACCTAGAGAGTGTATTAAAAAACAGAGACATTACTTTGCCAACAAAGGTATGTCTAGAAAAAGCTATGGTTTTTCCAATAGTCATGGATAGATGTAAGAGTTGGACTATAAAGAACACTGAGCACCAAAGAACTGATGCTCTTGAAACTGTGGTGTTGGAGAAGACTCTTGAGAGTTTCTTGGACTGCAAGGAGATCCAAACAGTCCATCCTAAAGGAAGTCAGTCAGCTGAAACTCCAATACTTTGGCCACCTGATGTGAAGAACTGACTCATTTGAAAAGACCCTGAGACTGGGAAAGATTGAAGGCAGGAGAAGGGGATGACAGAGGATGAGATGGTTAGATGGCATCACCGACTCAATGGACATGAGTTTAAATAAACTCCAGGAGTTGGTGACGGACAGGGAGGCCTGGCGTGCTGCAGTCCATAGGGTCACAAAGAATTGGACATGACTGAGCAACTGAACTGACTGACTGAACTGACTGACAACCATGATTGTGTCAGAAGTTGTTTTGTTTATGGAATAGCTCAAAAACACAGATCCATAAACTCAATCTGACTGTTCATATTCATGGATATGTTTGGAAAATAAGATTTAGTGCAGGAAGTCTCAGTTCAGATCAGTTGAGTCACTCAGTCCTGTCCAACTCTTTGCGTCCCCATGAACCGCAGCATGCCAGGCCTCCCTGTCCATCACCAACACCCAGAGTCCACCCAAACCCATGTCCATTGAGTCGGTGATGCCATCCAGCCATCTCATCCTCTGTCATCCCCTTCTCCTCCTGCCTTCAATCTTTCCCAGCATCAGTGTCTTTTCAAATGAGTCAGCTCTTTGCAACAGGTGGCCAAAGTATTGGAGCTTCAGCTTCAACATCAGACCTTCCAATTAACACTCAGGACTGATCTCCTATAGGATGGACCTGTTGGATCTCCTTATGGTCCAAGGGACTCTCAAGAGTCTTCTCCAACACCACAGTTCAAAAGCATCAACTCTTCGGTGCTCAGCTTTCTTTATAGTCCAACTCTCAGATACATACATGACTACTGGAAAAACCATAGCGTTGACTAGACAGACTTTTGTTGACAAAGTAATGTCTCTGCTTTTCAATATGCTGTCTAGGTTGGTCATAACATTCCTTCCAAGGAGTAAGCATCTTTTGATTTCATGGCTGCAATTACCATCTGCAGTGATTTTGGAACCCCCCAAAATAAAATCAGCCACTGTTTCCCCATCTATTTGCCATGAAGTGATGGGACCAGATGCCATGATCTTAGTTTTCTGAACGTTGAGCTGTAAGCCAACTGTTTCACTCTCCTCTTTCACTTTCATCAAGAGGCTCTTTAGTTTTTCTTCACTTTCTGTCCCAATGGTTGTGTCATGTGCATATCTGAGGTTATTGATATTTCTCCCAGCAATCTTGATTCCATCTTATGCTTCCTTCAGCCCAGATTTTCTCATGATTTACTCTGCATATAAGTTAAATAAGCAGGGTGACAGTATACAGCCTTGACATACTCCTTTACCTATTTGGAAACAGTCTGTTGTTCCATGTCCATATCTAACTGTTGCCTTCTGACCTGCATAGAGGTTTCTCAAGAGACAGGTCAGATGGTCTGGCATTCCCATCTCTTTAAGAATTTTCCACAGTTTATTGTGATCCATACAGTCAAAGGCTTTGGCATAGTCAATAAAGCAGAAGTAGACATTTTTCTGGAACTCTCTTGCTTTTTTGATGATCAGCAGATGTTGGCAATTTGATCACTCGTTCCTTTGTCTTTTCTAAAACCAACTTGAACATCTGGAAGTTCACAGTTCATGTATTGCTGAAGCCTGGCTTGGAGAATTTTGAGCATTACTTTACTAGTGTGTGAGATCAGTGCAATTGTGTGGTAGTTTGAGCATTTTTTGGCATTGGAATGAAAACGGACCTTTTCCCATCCTGTGGCCACTGCCGAGTTTTCCAGATTTGCTGACATATTGAGTGTAGCACTTTCACAGCATCATCTTTTAGGATTTGGAATAGCTCAACTGGCTATTCTCACTTGGCAGTGGATGAAATGTGGTTAATGGTTAAAAGAAATAAGAACTTTAGGACAATTTTGGTTACTTGTTTTAAGGCTTATCTGAAATTACAGAATAATGTTGTATACTTTGGCCACCTGATGTGAAGTACCAAGGCACTAGAAAAGACCCTGATGTTGGGAAAGATTGGGGGAGGAACAGAAGGGGACGACAGAGGATGAGATGTTTGGATGGCATCACTGACTCAATGGACACGAGTTTGAACAGACTCCAGGACATAGTGAAAGACAGGGTAGCCTGGAGTGCTCCAGTCCATGGGGTTGAAAGAAATCAGACATGAATTAGTGCCTGAACAAGGAGGTCTGCTCAGTTAACTGTGTTTGTATATCAGTTTCTGTAAAAAGTTATATGAACAAATACAGAAGTAAAATTTTCAGCACAGTGCTTGTTTTATTATAAGCATTAATGGTAATTATTTCTAAAATTATTATTTAATGCCTATTTAATGTGTGTTTACATAAGTTTGACTTTAAGTGGACTGCTTTAACAACCTGCATGTAAAATGATTATCCACATCTTAGGCATGTGTGTTTAAACATGAGATTTTGAGATGTTGATTTTTAAAAAATATTATATAGAAGCAACACTTTTTTTCACTACATCTTTAGTTTTATTTCATTTATTGTATAATTTAAATATCTACAAAATGTTAATTTTAGTCAGCTAAATAATGAATAATATTTCACAAGTATATCTAGCTAACTTTAAACTGAGTAAATCTTAAAATAATTTTGGACATTTTAGAACTTTATAAAAGTATGATGAAATATAAAGTTACAGAATAAAATTCTTTTAATATTTAAGACACTTGGAATCCAAATAATTTCTAATGTTTACAGATATGACATTGTGTTATGTCTACAAAAGATGCTGATTGCAAAGTCACAGAGATACAGTATCACATATGTAAAACCTGATAAATATCTTCTTCCAATATGCTTGTTTTTCTTACTTGAATTTTTGGTTACATTCCTATCCTTTAATTTGTAATGATTTGAGTAAGTCTTTAAGAAGAAGAGGGAAGAGCCAAAATATGCACTGCTAGGTATATCTCTGTCCCTTTTTCTAGTCTTGTGTAAGCAGAAGGTTCAGATTATTAGTGGCTCATGTGGCGTTTTGTTCAACCTATGAAATCTTGAAATCTTGAAAGTGTGTATCTTATGGTAGTGCAGATTTCCAAAGACACAAAATATGAATATATGCATGCGTGCTCAGCCGTGTCCAACTCTGCAGCCCCATGTATGGTAGCCCACCAGGCTCCTATGTCCATGGAATTTCCCCAGCACAAATACTGGAGTAAGTTGCCATTTCCTACTCCAGGGGATCTTCCTGACGTAGGGGTCAAATCCACGTCTCCTATGCCTCCTTCATTGCCAGGCAGATTCTTAAGCACTATGCCACATGGTAGTATAGACTTCCAAAGACACAGTATATGAATGATGTAGCTTCTTTCTTCTGTTTACGATAGATCGGCGGCAACTGAGTCAGCATGGCCAGAGACGCTGACAGCACTTCACCCAGTCTCTCCCTCTAGCCTCTGCTCCCATAGTACTTGGTTTGGTGCTAATACTTTACCCATCAAATAGCACTAATGGGTTGTACATGTATCTATTTTCCCCATCATAAAGGGGGTTGCTTGGAGCTAGGAATTGTGTCCCAAATGCATTTGTTTCCCCAGCCTCTACCACATGAAGGTTGCCTGTACAAAGCCCTCAGTAAACATGAATGGAATTAGATTGTATTGTTCAAGTGATTTTTGTCAGATATTCTTGTTCATTTGACACTATGGATTAGAAAGGTGCCTTTATTTATGTTCAGGAGGATATTGTCAATATTAAATCTGGAATAAAACATTGCTTTAAATAAACACATGAAAATGCTGAAAAAGGAAATTCTTGTATCTATCTGGTTATCTATATGTGTATCTACATACATATCTAAATATCTATGCCTATGTCTATATTTATGTCTAAATCCATATTTGATTCATACATTCTGGAATTTGAAAGTAAATACCATGGTTGTTCACCATTGGTCATCACAAAAAGGAACTAAATTGTAGATATTTTGTGATCACAGACGTAAAGCCCATATCTCATGCTATTTGTGTGTGATTGTGCAATATTGTCCTATTTTGTTTCAAGTTGCTCCTCGCTTCAGTCCACCTTCCAGTATTCACAGTCATCTCTCTAAATATAGGTCTGATGATGTCACTTCTTAATTCTAGTTTCCTAACTTGGCATTGAGGATTTTGATTTTGTTCTTGTCTGTCTCTATGTACTAACCACTGTTTGTTTACCCATTGTACTCCCTGCCTTCTGCCACAGAGAACTCAGCAGTCCCCCAGATACACCAGGCTGTTTCAGATCTCTGTAACTTTTCCCATCTACCAGGTATTTTTTTTTCTGTCCAAAATGCCCTTTTCTACTATATTCTCCTAGAAAACTCCAATCATCCTAAAAGATTCAACTCAAGCTCTCAGTTCAGAAGCTTCCCTTCCTTCTTACAGGCAGAACAAATGACGCCTTCTCTGTGAGGTCACATCATATTCTGAACCTATTTCCATTTTTATATATAGCAGGTGTTACTAGTATTTGTTTTCATCTTTGTCTCTCATTCTACTTGTATAAAATCTCTGAGTTTGGATTCATGTCTTTCTTTTTAGGCTCAGAACCAGGTATACCACGTGGGATATAGCAGGTGCTCAACAAATATTTGTAGAACAAATTATCTTATTTAATCTTCACAACCACACATGTTTACAAATGAGTATGCTGAGGTCTGGAAAGACTAACTTTCTTGTGGTCAGACAGTTAGGTGAATGGCAGATATTTTTTTTCCAGTATAGGACTCTGTCATCAACTTTCTGGCAGTGTTCCTGTCTTTTCTCCCAGGAATAATGAAAGAGCCATTTGTTTCAGATCTGTCCTCCTAGATATGTGAAATCTAAAAAATGGTACAAAAAAACTTATTCACAGAACAGAGTCATAGAGAGAAAACAAAGTTATGGCTACCAGGAGGTAAGTAGGGGGTAAAATGGGAGACTAGGACTGATGCATACATACTACTACACTTAAAATAAATAAGTAGAAAGGACTTACCATATAGTACAAGGAACACAACTCAATACTCTAATGACACGTATAGGAAAAGAACCTAAAAAAGATTATGCATAACTAATTCACTTTGCTGTACAGCAGAAACTAATACAACATTTCACATCATTTAAAAATAGACATTAAAATTATTTTAATAAAGATTAAATTAAAAAAATAAAAGTGAGTCCTTGTGACTGCTCTGATGTAACCCCATGTCTGCCTGGAGAATTTTTTCCCACTCATTTTTGCCTATAAGTACCTCACCACTTCTTGACTAGGCTCTTATCTCTTTGTCTATTTTGATATAGCTGACTTTCTTTGATTTCAACTCAGATTACTTGATTTTTTTTCTTTCTGTTCAGATGACGAGTCAAAATGTCTGTGTGGTATTGCTCTTCACTAAAGTTAGTCACCCTTTCTTTATAGGAACTTGCCAACAGCCCTCCGTTCCAACCCTACTTTCTCTTTTCCCACTGTCACCATGACTATGACTGGATCAGGCATATTCAGATCTTGACATGTTCAAGCAGAAGCCTTGATTTGGGGATATCAAGGAATTAATTTTTTCAAGTGTATCTGTGATAAGAATTCTTAATAACTCGTTCCACATATACTACTAAATACCAGTATATGAAATGTTAGTATTGTAAGAAATAATTTTTTAGAAGAGTTGGTTCTTTCTGAGAATTTATTTACCTTTTTTTAAAATACAGATTGCTATTTATTGTCAAAAGTTGTTTAGGACTTGCCCCGTATCTTAGACCTAGGCTTTTGCTCTGACTTGCCTGGGCCACATCGCTTTCTAAAAGTTCACTGTCATTCCTTGCAGCATGGCTAAAACTGATCTTTTTAGCTTGCTCTCCAAACCACACTTTCTCCACCCCTCCATTTCTGTCAGTTGCATGCCCCCTACTTTTTAAAAAATTCTGTCAATCTAAAATCTTTTAAATATTCATCAAATCACTCCATATAGTTATTTGCTAGGGCTTCCTCTTTGCCCCCTAAGGGACCAAGGCATCCGTGTCACTTGATCATTCACTCAAAGTCTCTCTGAGATTCAAAAGTCCTTAAGTAACACCTATTCCAATACATCATCACACAGCCCTTAGTACAATAACCATCTCCTGTCTCTCATTTCTACATATATCAAGCCACTCTGTATACCTCAGATAAGTTAATTTTCCTGACACTGCTTTTGTTATGTCACTGTGTCTGCTACTGCCTATTTATTAACACCAAACCTTCAACCTGTTAACTTAGGATTCAAACGGACTGGCTTTTTATTTTTTTCATGTTTCCTCTGCCTGATTTGCCCTTTTAAGTTGCTTTCCCCATTCATCTGAGTAACCTTTCATCTTTCAACAGCCCACTTTAATGTCACTTCCTCTGTGAAGCCTTTTCTGAACTAATTAATCATTTCATGCTTCTTGTTTTATAACACCCATCATATTATAACGCAGTCAGCTGTTTATCTTTCTCTTGTACTTTCTCTTCTGTTTTTGAGTTCTTAAAGGTTGAGGATGAGCTGTTAGTCATATATTTATTCCCCAAACACAGTTCAGTATCTGGCATTGTGTAGGAATTTAATATATTTGTTAAATGAATGTATGAATAAAATAATAGTCACCTTCTTTTCCATGTGCTGTTCTCAACTCTGTGCATTCGTTTACATTTTACTTTTCTGAAATGTCTTTTATTCTGTGCTCCAAAAATGCAAACACAATATATTTTTGAAAATAGCTCAGCACAAATTGATGCACATATTCAGTATTATTGGGACTGTTTAAGTTTAGGCATTTATGTAACATCTCTAAGAAGTGTCTGTATCAGAATGGTGGGATTTATTGTTACTGCTAACAATAAACTTCTTGTTAACAGATTTTAAAGTTCTCCATTTTGCCTATTGTTCTGCATTTTGAAAGTTGCAGAATGGGCTATCACAGTGTCCTTAAAATATCGAGTAAAATAAAAACTATTGACCATACACCTTGAATATATTTTTCCCTGCACACACACACTCACCTATGCAGACAACTTTAAAGTTACTTCAAGGATCATATTCACTTCTACATCTTCCAATAAGCTTTCCATCAGTAATTCTACTTTACTCTATTTTTTTCTCTCAAAATTTTTAGCATTTCTAGTCTGTGAGAGAAAACTATTATTTCATTCACTGTGGCTAACTTTTGTTTGTTCATTTATTTCACATAAGACCCAGGATTTCTTTTGCTTTTTTTTTTTTTAAACTTTCACAGTTTCACATCAACAGTTAGCAATTGACTGTTATTAGTAATTTTTGCTGTAACTGTTTTTGTCGCTGATAAGGAGGAGAAGGAGGGAGGGCCCTTGCCAGGGGCTGACAAAGTAAAAATATTTCTTATTTTATAGCGACGTGGATATTTTATAAAAAATTAGAACCGTCTCTTTTGGAAACCCTTTGTAGTTTTGTTAAATTGCATTTGCCTCTGGTTAGAATTTTCCTTTTACCCCCTCAATTTAACTTATTGTCTCTTCTGAGCTTTGTGAATGTCTTCTGCCAGGATTTTCTTTGTTCCTTTTTTTTCCTTCTCTCTCTTTTAATCTCTTTTCAATTCAGTTCAGCTGCTTAGTTGTGTCCGACTCTTTGAGACCCCATGGACTGCGGCACACCAGGCTTCCCTGTCCATCACCAACTCCCGGAGCTTGCTTAAACTAATGTCCATGGAGTCGGTGATGCTGTCCAGCCATCTCATCCTCTGTTGTCCCCTTCTCCTCCTGACTTCAATTTTTCCCAGCATCAGGATCTTGTCCAATGAGTCAGTTATTTGCATCAAGTGGCCAAAGTATTGGAGTTTCAGCTTCAGCATCAGGCCTTCCACTGAATTTTCAGGACTGATTTCCTTTAGGATTGACTGATTTGATCTCCCTGCAGTCCAAGGGACTCTCAAGAGTCTTCTCCAACACCACAGTTCAAAAGCATCAATTCTTCGGTGCTCAGCTTTCTTTACCGTCCAACTCTCAGATACTTACATGACTACTGGAAAAACCATAGCTTTGACTAGACAGACTTTGTTGGCAAAGTAATGTCTCTGCTTTTGAATATGCTGTCTAGGTTGGTCATAACTTTTCTTCCAAGGAGGAAATGTCTTTTAATTTCATGGCTGTAGTCATCATCTGCAGTGATTTTGGAGCCCCCCAAAATAAAGTCTGCCACTGTTTCCCTTCTATTTGCCATGAAGTGGTGGGACCAGATGCCATGGTCTTAGTTTTCTGAATGTTGAGTTTTAAACCAACTTTTTCACTCCTCTTTCATTTTCATCAAGAGGCTCTTCAGTTCTTCCTCACTTTCTGCCATAAGGGTGGTGTCATCTGCATATCTAGGTTATTGATATTTCTCTTGGCACTCTTGATTCCAGATGACATCTTGATTCCAGATTAAATAAATTTAAATTGAAATCTTAATCTCTTTTAATGCCCCCTTTCTCAATCAGATGGTATCATTCTCTCCAAAAATGTAGAGATGAATTTTTTGCTAATGACTCAACACTGCTCAATTTAAACCTTTCTTTTTTCAGTTACACTGACAAAGATTTGTTTTAATTCTCCAGAAGCATGAAGTAATATATATCATTATTATTATATAAGTATATAAGTATAGTTTCAATTCAGTTCGGTTCAGTTGCTCAGTCGTGTCTGACTCTTTGTGATCCCATGGACTGCAGCGTGCCAGGCCTCCCTGTCCAACAGCAACTCTTGGAGTTTACTCAAACTCACATCCATCAAATTGATGATGCCATCCAACCATCTTATCCTCTGTCATCTCCTTCTCCTCCTACCTTCAATCTTTCCCAGCATCAGGGTCTTTTCAAATGAATCAGTTCTTCTCATCAGTGGCCAAAGTATTGGAGCATCAGTCTTGGAGTACTGCAGTATCAGTCTTGGAGTATTGGAGCAAAGTATTCAGCATCAGTCTTTCCAATGAATATTCAGGACTGACTTCCTTTAGGATGGACTGGTTGGATCTCCATTTTTGAAAGTTATCTTAGATTTCATTTTTATAATGACATGGTCATTTACATTATACCATTCAACAAAATGTCATCTCCAGCAAATCAAGTTTTGTTTGCTAATTTTGGTATTGACTAATATGGATTTATTTCTAAATGTTAAAAATTAAGATTAAAATAAATCATTCTGTTAAGGTTTTCATTTTGCGCTGTGATTTTTGATCAGATGTTTGAGTAATGTAATGGAACATACAATTATTATTTGAAGAGTTGAGTATTATTTGATCTTCAGAATGCACATCACATCTTCAGTTGGCAATTTTTAAAAATAAATATGTTCAATTGTTAAGTTGAAGTATCATTATATATTCCATAATTCCTCATTAATTCCAGTATCAAATAGCTTTAATGTGCATTTTAAAATTAAATGAGTAACAAGATTGCCAATCTGCTTAAAATTCTTGTTTTCAAAGTATATGAATTTCTCTTATCCTCTAAATCTAGGCCATTTGTCTGAGATCTTGTCTTTACTTTCTGTGGAAAGTACAATGGGCAATGTAAATGCCAGCTTTTTAATTAAAAATTTTAAATCACAAGGTCCAATTTCACTCTCCTCAATTCATCTTGAATTAGGAACTCAGTTTAAGAGGAAATACAGTATTAGTTTGTGTAATACTTGTCACTTAATTCATTATAAGTTTGTATTTTTTATTTTAGTCCCTTAGGGTCTGAAGTATCCTTCTGGGACTCAGAGTGACTTTTGGTTCAGTCACTGCAACACAGTCCTTTTTGATGGAGCACTGATGTGAAATTCTTAGATGAAAAATAAGGACCAAAGAAATTAAATATAAAGTCCACAGACTGTAAAAATAAGCTATTAGCAAATAAACCTTACAGTGATACTTGGATGACTAGTTAAACTGATTAAGCATACTAAATTATTGAGCAAATGATGATGAACAAAAATGTTGTTTTTAAAGGCAGATTTAAATTAATATGCACATATATATGCTTAGTTAACCATTCTTTTCTTAGTATATTTATTCTCCATTTCCAATTTTTAAAATCCAGAGTTGGTGTAGCCTCAGCTTGAAATTACAGCTCACTCAGAAATAAAGCAATTTATCTGTTGGCTCCAAATTTGGAGGTTCCAGGAATGAGTTCAGAATTAGCTAGAGCAATTAAAGCATTGCAGTCTTTAATCTCTGTAATGATACTCCTCAGGTCCCAACTATCCAGGGGCTTTTTAGCGCTTGTTATCTCTTGCAACTTCTTTTTTTCTCTCCTCCTCCCTCAATGAAGGCAGTAGGCTAGGCAGACTGAGAACTACCAGCATTTTTGTTAAGAGAACCCAAACTGTTTCTTTAAAGCAGACTTCTTAAAGCAAAAACAACAGAGAAGCACTTCTTTTTTAAATTTTTTTTTACAGTTTATTTCTAGCATAACAAGTCAGCTTTTATTAGAGTAAATACTGATGTCTCAACAATGCCCAGAGGTCTCACGATTTTGTCTGCTCTCGCAACTTTTATGGTAATGAATTGTTAATGCCTGTTGCTCTCTACTTTCTGAATTCACGTATCACATCCAGAGATATTACAGCTGTTGTCAATAATGCCTCATTATTTGTGGCTGTCTCCTGAAGTTCTTTTAGAAAGTAAGTGTATGCATGTATGTATTAGACAGAGAGTAAGTGAGACAGGGAGAGTGGAGGTAGGGACAGAAGGAGATTGGGTTGTTGAATGGACTAGAAATAACAAATAGTACTGGGATTCTGAGATTTAGTTATTATTCTTACATTGACTTAACTTTAAAAAAGGTTGTTTGGGACTGGAATTTTAGATTTGGCCCTGCAGAACATATAAACACGCTGTGTGTGCTCAGTTACTCAGTCGTGCCTGACCCTTTGCGACCCCCTGGACTGTAGTCACCAGGCTCCTCTGTCCATGGGGATTCTCCAGGCAAGAATACTGGGGTGGGTTGTCTTGCCCTCCTCCAGGGGATCTTCCCAACCCAGGGGTTGTATCCAGGTCTCCCTCATTGTGGGCCAATTCTTTACCATCTGAGCCACCAGGGAAGCCCATAAACAAGCTGAGTCAGTTTCATTTCTGTGCCCACTCTACAAATTTGCTTTAAACAGCTGTTAAAACAGCTGTTAAAACACAGAGTCCATTGTTTCTCTCTATTTAGGACCTATTGTAGTTCATTGGTTTTGTTTCATGTTGTGCCCAAATCAACCACTTTTATTTTAGAGTGACTTAGTTCAGTTCAGTCGCTCAATCATGTCCAACTCTTTGTGACCCCATGAGCTGCAGCACGCCAGGTCTCCCTGTCCAATACCAACTCCCAGAGCCCACCCAAACTCATCTTAAGAGTGACTTAAGAGGCATTTTATTTACTGGTTTCTCTTTATAGTTAAGTCTTATCTAGTGGGCTGATGAGCATCATCAATTTAGCAACACACATTAGGTTCATATTGTCACCCATATTCTATTGTAACCACGAATCACCTGTGATGTTCCACCTACTGTATTGCAGGAAAAACAGAGGTTTCTGACGGATGTTCTGCATGAAGTGATGCTGCTTGACGGCTTGGCCAGTTCCCATCCAGTATCACAGGAAGTGCTGCGGGCAACAGATATTGACAGGGTGTTTGACTGGATCGCATATAAAAAGGTGGGAATAGATAAGACCCAATTGCCAATTGGGTATTTCACTCTCCTGGCCGAACTCTTTCGTGCTAGATATATATTTTTCTCTTCTCTTTGGTGGATAGAAATGGATTGTGAGAAAATATAGTCACTAGGTTCATGTCATTTTATGAGTTAGGGTTTTACTTTATAAACCAGTAAAATATTTGCCAAATAATGTGTAGAAATATTGGAAGTATTAATGAGGTAAATGTTTGAAGTCTTGATATGAAGCTGCGGTACAGATGGCATTATGTAAATGTCAGGTTTTATTGTTATTAATAAGACAGCTGACCTATGTAGTGACAAATTATTTCCCACCTGTGCCCCTAATACTTTTTGATTGGCTGCTACAAATGGGTATAGGCAGTGACATGACATATATATTTTATAAACATTATTTAAGGATGATTTGGGGAATTAACCATGTTTCTTGGATAATAAGCATAATACATGAAATCTTAAAGAACAGACTTTGAATGGCAAAGATTTTGGAGCAATGCCTATATAGCTGTAGAAATAAGATTTATTATGCATTTTTTCCATTGTTACTTGTATTAGGATTTTTCCTTATATCTCTATCCTTTAGTTTTTCTAATTTTAACATAAGCACCTACATCTCAGTGTTAAACACTTGAAGTGGAAATGAAAGTCATTCAGTCATGTCTGACTCTTTGTGATCCAATGGACTATACAGTCCATGGAATTCTCCAGGCCAGAATACTGGAGTGGGTAGCCTTTTCCTTCTCCAGTGGATCTTCCCAACCCAGGGACTGAACCCAGGTCTCCTGCTTTGCAAGTGGATTCTTTACTATCTGAGCCACAAAGGAAGCCTGTTAAAGACTTAGCAGCCACTTAATACTTCAACAAGTAGTTTTAAAATTTACTTTGTCTTTGGTGTAGGTTGGATTACAGTTATTGGGATTTCTGTATACTTTATTGATTTAATAATGTTTAAGTTTGAAAATAAGTTGCTAATATTCTTTTTGAAAAACAAGTTATTCTCTTTGTGACTAGAGATCAAATAATGATTCATCAGAATTCTTTGGGGCACTAATTTGGATATTTAGTTTTATACCCAGGAAATGACTGTGTCAATGATTATTAGTTAATATTGTTTGCTATAATATGTAAAGATGCAAATGGTGTTAGAAAATATCTTTTTGAAGTCACTGATCATTGCATTGGCTCAAAAAGGATATTTTTGACGTTTTATAAAAATAAGTGAAAGTGTATAACCATATTTAAAGTATGTAGTGTTAATGTATTTATTTTATAAATTAAATAAATACTTAAAGTATATGCTAATTTTTATATATAATATTTTTGGCTAGATTTTGGAAATTTAGTTTATTCAACTATATTGATTCCTAAAATATAATGCAGGAAGTTCATTAACTTAGCTTGAGACAAATTTGGAGACATGTCTAGTTTTTTCCCACCTAACTACCAATTCCAAAAGACTGTTTGTAAATACCAATTTTAATTCTGTATGATAATATCAGGAAAATATTATTTTGATTAAATATTTTAATATATGTGCTTTTACATGTAAGTTAATATTTATTCCAGATTTCATATATTTGAGTAATTTTGAATTTAATCAAGAAGACTAAGACTCAAAACAGTAGGAAACAAGGAATTCACAATGATTATTATTTCACCCTCTCTACATTTTGGTGCAAAGGCTTATCAATTTACAAATGTGATCAAGGGCAAACTGAGCCAAGATGCTCAGGACCATCATTAGAAAGGACACTGGCTTATTTGCCTCTAGCCATGTATCTTTATTTTTAATTTTTTTTGAGAAATAACTGACAAATATAATTATGTATAATTAAAGTATATAATGTGATGACTTGATATGCATATACATTGTGAAGTGATTACCAAGATCAAGATAATTAACACATATGTCACATCACCTAACATTTTGGGGGAGTGGGAAGTGAGAATGCCTAAGATCTATCTCTGCAACTTTCAAGTATATAACATTGTATTATTAACTGTGATCACAGTGCTATACATTAGAGTATTAGAATTTATTCTTATAAGTGAAAATTTGTAGTTTGACTTATATCACCCCATTTCCCCGTTCCCCTAGCCCTTGGAAACCACCATTCTATTCTCTGTTTCTATGAAATTGGCATCTTTCTTTTAGATTTTATATATGCTTAACACATAACATATGTATTAACATTTATCTTTCTCTGACTTATTTTACTTAGCATAATGACCTTCAGGTTAATCCATGTTGTCAAAAATGGTAGGGTTGCCTTCTTTTTATTACTGAATAAAATTCAATTGTATATATATCAATCACATTTTCTTAACCCATTCATCTGTTGAAAGACATTTAGATTGTTTTTATATCTTGGTTATTATAGAACATGCTGAAAGGAACAAAGGAACCTGGGTGTGTAGATATCTCCTCAAGATACTGGTTTAAATTCCTTTCAATATATAGGAGTAGGATTGCAAGATCATATGGTTGTCTGATTTCTGATATCTTTAGGAACCCCCATAGTGTTTTCTGCAATGGCTGTGCCAATTTACATTCCCACTAACGCTACCTAGGGATTCTTTTTTCTTCACATCCTTGTTAGCATGTTTTCTTTTCCTTTTTTGATAATAGCCATCACAGGTATGAAGTCATATCTTGTGGCTTTGATTTGCATTTTGGTGATGATTAATAATGTAGAGCATTTTTTCATATAACTAATGGACATTTGTATGTCTTTGTTGGAAAAATGTCTATTCAGGTCCTTTGCCCATTTTAAAATTCTATTATTATTATTATTTTTGCAATTGAGTTGTATGAGTTTTTTATATATGTATTTTTGATATTAACCCCTTATCAGATATGTGATTTGCTAATGTTTTCTCTCATTCTTCAGGTTGTTTTTTGAATTTATTGATTATTTGCTTTGCTGTGCCAAAGCTCTTCAGTTTGATGTAGTCCAATTTATTGACTTTAACTTTAATTGGCTGTGCTCTTAGTCTCTTATCTGATTAATCATTGCTTAGACCAATATTGGGCTTCCCAAGTGGTGTTAGTGGTGAAGAATATGCATGCCAATGCAGGAGACAAGAAACATGACTTTGATACCTGGGTTAGGAAGATATCCTGGAGGAGGGCATGGCAACTCACTCTGGAGAATTCTATGGATAGAGGAGCCTGGTGGGCTACAGTCCATAGGTTGCAAAGAGTCAGACATGACTGAAGTGACATAGCATGCATGCAAGACCAATGTCAAGCATCTTTTCCCCCTATATTTTCTTCTAGGAGTTTTATGGTTTCTCATCTTACATTTAAATTTGTGACCCATTTCAAATTCATTTTTTTGAGTGGTGTAAGATAAGAGTCCAATTTCCTTCTTATGCATCTAGGCATCCAGTTATACCAACACCATTTATAGACGTTACTAATCTTTCTCTATTGTGTGCTCTTAGTGCTCTTGTCAAAAATCAGTTCACCGCATATTTATGACTCATATCTGGAATCTTTGTTCTGTCCCACTGGTTCCATGTACCTGTTGCCAGTGCCATACTGTTTTGATTACTGTAGCTTTATATATGGCTCAAAATCAGGAATGATGATGCTTCCAAGTTTGTTCTGCTTTCTCAGGTTAACTTTTGCTATTTGGGGTCTTTTATGGCTCCATACGAACTTTAGGATAATTTTTGTCTATTTCTGTGAAAAATGGAATTTTAATAGGGATTGTATTAAATTTGTAGATTATTTTCAGTAGTATGGAGATTTTCAGAGTATTAATTTTTCAGCCTAAGATCACAGGATATCTTTCCATTTATTTGTGTCTTCTTTAGTTACTTTCACCAATATCTCATAATTCTCAGTGTATAACCTGTTACTTCCTTGATTCAGTTTATTTATAAGTATTTTATTGGTTTTGATGGTATTCTAAATGGGATTGCTTTCTTAATTTCTCTTTTCAGATAGTTCATTGTTAGTGTTTAGGAAAACAGCTAATTTCTATATGTTGACTTTGTATCCTATAATTCCAGTGAATTAATTCATTAGTTGTAACAGTTTTTGTGCTTTTTTGTGTGTGAAGTCTTTAGGGTTTTCAATGTAGAATACCATGCCATGTATAAACAGAGATAATTTTACTTCTTCCTTTCTAATTGAAGGCTTTTATCTATTTGATTTTTTCTCATCTAGTTGCTATGACTTGGACTCCGAGTACCATGTTGAGTAGAAATGGCAAGAGTGGGCATCCTTGTCTTATTTGTGATCTTAGAGGAAAGGCTTTTAGCTTTTCATCATTGAGAGGGGTTGTCTTCATTCTAGTCATGTGTCATTATGCTTACGTATCACTGAAAATACTGTCTTTACTGTGCTTTTAATTGATGATAAGATCTATCCATTTTCAATGAAGACTTCACAAGGAAAGCATTTTGTTTGTAATAAGTGTATTGAGAAATAATTAAGATGATAATTTCTCAATTATCATATTGAAAAATAATAATTAATATGCAATAAACTATAATGCTTAAAAGGTACAATTTAATATGTTCTAACATATGTATACACAGTGAACTTCCCTGGTATCTCAGATGGTAAACCATCTGCCTACAATACAGGAGACCTGGGTTCGATCCCTTGGTCAGGAAGATCTCCTAGAGAAGGAAATGGCAACCCACTCCAGTATTCTTGTCTGTAAAATCCCATGGACAGAGGAGCTGGGTTGCAAAGAGTCAGACACAACTGAGCAACTTCACTCACTCACTTGTAGACAGTGAAAATATCACCACAATCAAGTTAATGGACTCAGTCATCAAAAATTTCCTCATGCCTCTTTGTAATTCCTCCTCTCATCCCACCTCACTCTTCCATGGATCAACTTTTCACTGTAGATTAATTTGTATTTTCTAGAGTTTTATATAAATAGAATTACTCAGTATACACTCTTTTTTGTCTGACTTCCTTTCACCCAATACCATGATTTTGAGGTACAATTCATGTTGTAAAATATATGGATGTAATATAATTTGTTCACTCACCTGGATATTTAAGTTTTCCTACCTTGGAGCTGTTACAGATAAAGCTACTATGAGTACTTTTGCAGGTCTTTGTATGTGTGCAAAAGCAAATCTGCTTTTGCCTCTCTTGGAATATTTAGATGATGATAGGTATATTTAATGTTTTATGATACTGCTGAACTGTTTTCCAAAGTAGTTGAATCACTGTATCAAGGTAAAGTCTCATCAAAACTGTACCAGAGTTCTACTTTTTCCCACATCTTCACCAACACAAACTAGATATAATCAGTTTGATTAATTTTAGATATTGTAATGCTATCTCATTGTGATTATTAGTTTACATTCTCCTAATGACTAATGATATTGACCATTTTTTCCTTTGCATATTTTCTTTTATATGTCTTCCTTGGTGAAGTGTCAGTTCAAATCCTTTGCCCATTTTTTTAGATTGGATTCAATTCAGTTCAGTCGTTAGTCATATCTGACTCTTTGCAACCCCATGGATTGCAGTACACCAGGGCTCCCTGTCCGTCACCAACTCCCGGAGCTTGCTCAAACTCACATCCATCAAGTCGGTGATGCCATCCAACCATCTTATCCTCTGCTGTCCCCTTCTTCTCCTGGATTGCTTTCTTATTATTGGGTTTTGAGAATTCTTTATCCTCTGAATATAGGTTATCATATACATGATATAAAATAATGGTTTTCCTAATTTTTGACCTACTCTTTATTTTCATAGCAGTATCTTTTTAAAAGCAAACTATTTTCATTTTGAATAAGTTCATTTTACCATATTTTTTAATTGATACTGCTGTTGATGTCATAGTTAAGGCATCTTGGGCTAATTCAAGGCCATGAAGATTATTCCTTTGTCTTTTCTTAGAGGTTTTATAGTTTTCAGTTTATATTTAGATCTATATCCTACTTTTGAATGGAGTCAATTTTTGAATACAGTATGAAGTTTGAATTGAATGCTTTCCTTTTTATTGAATATGGATATTAATTTTTTCAAGAATCATTTCTTGAAATGCATTGCCTTTGCACGTTTGTTGAAACCAGTGAGCTATCTATGTGTGGGTATTTTTTCTGGATTGTTTATTTTGTTCTATTGATATATTTATCTTAGTGCCAGTACCACATAATCTTGATGACTATAGTTTTTAATAAGTCCTCCAATTTTGTCCTTCTTTTTAAAAGTTCTTTTGGTTATTCTTGATTTTTTGAATTTCTATATGAATTTTAGAATGTTTTGAAATTTCTTTTAAATTCTGTTATAATTATAATTATACAGGGATTGCAGTATATTTATATAATAGTTTGGGAGCATTGACACCTTAGCAGTGTCTAGTGACCTATGAATAGCATACATTTTTCCACTAACTTAAGGCCTTTTCATTTTTTCTCAGTAAGATACTTTTTGGCTCATTTTACTTAATATATTTATTTTATTGGCATAAAGATTTATATGTTATATTCTTTTATTATTCTTTTAATATCCTATAATATCACCTCTTTTATTCTAGATATTGTTAATATTTGTCTATCTCTTTTTTCCTGTTTAGTCTAGCTAGAAGTTTACATGTTTTATTCTGAAAAAATCTCCTTTTTATTTAATTGATTTCTGCTCTTACTTTCTATGTCATAGATTTCCTCTCTAATTATTTCCTTCTTTTGTATACTTTGGATTTAGTTTGTTCTTTTTTCTAGTTTCTTAAGGTGCAAACTGAGGTCATTAGTTGGAGACCTTTCATCTGTTATAGTTCAAGTGTTTATTTTATCCATTTCCTCCTAAGTGTACTACTTAGGGCTTTCTCCAGCTTTTGATATATAGAGGTCTCATTTTCATTCACTTTATGATATTATTTCCCATTTGATTTAGTAATTGATCCATGGGTTATTTGAAGTATGTGGTTTAGTTTACAAATATTTGAAGTTTTTCCAGAAAATGTTCTGTTTTCATTTCTTACTTAATTCTGTTGTGGTCAGGGAAGTATATTCCGTATGACTTGAATCTTCTTAAATTTGTTGAGGCTTATCTCATGGCTTAGAATTTGGTCTCTGTTGGTAAATGTACTGTTTGCACTTCAAAAGAATGTGTATTCCACTTTTGGCTGTAATGTTTTATAAATGCCAATTAGGTCAACTTAGTTGATAGAATTGTTCAAGTCCTCAACATCCTTATTGATTTTCTGTCTACTTGTTCATCATGCTTTTTTGATGGGTGCTCATTGTTTGGATTCACCCGCATGATGTCAAATCAAACTTCTAAAAATGTAGTAAAAAAAACATGAGCCAGGTACCTGCTGGCATGTCTGAAAAATAATCTTCAATGTGAATGTGGAAAAACAAAGCACAGAAAAATCTGGCTATAATCTCAAAGGCTTTGGTTTGCTAATCTTTGTATCAGGCCTTAATGTATTTTTAGTGCCTTAAACTAGTTCTCCAGTTTGACTTCTCTCAGCAAAGTTAGTATGTGGGTAATATTCACTAACCAGCTTAACTCTGTGGATGGAATGGATATACCGTGTCATTCTAGGATTTGTACGACTGATATTACTGATAATTGAACAGCCAAAAATAACATCAACTGGTAACATGTATTGAATGCTTTCTCTATGCTAGGCAGTGTGTTAACTGTATACTTTCATTAACTCAGTTCTCATAATCCCCTTTAGGGGTTGTTATTTCCATGATTCTCACTTTAAAGATGAGGATGTTGATCATGGTCAATCCAAGGATATGTTTCCCAGGAAATCAGATTCTAGAGACAATATTCTTAATCACTATCATATTTGATCAATATACTTGGCTGGAGCACTCATTCCAAAGTTATTTGTAAGCTCCAAGTAATGTTCCAGGCTCTGTGTCCTGAGTGTTAGGGATAGAACAGTCAGTAAGACACAAAAGAGGCTTCCCCCATGGCTCAGCAGTAGAGAATCCACCTGCAATGCAGGGACTTCAGGAGACGCGGGTTTGACCCCTGGGTTGGGAAGATCCGCTGTAGGAGGGCATGACACCCGCGTCCAGTATTCTTGCCTAGAGAATCCCAAGGGCAGAGGAGCTAGGGGGGCTATAGCCCATAGGGTTGCAAACAGTCAGATACAACTGAAGCAACTTAAGCATGCATGCATGCAAGACACAAAGGAGGAATAGCAAATAAATAAGTCAGGGCAGTAATATTTGAGTGTTAACGTCAATTTAACCATCTTAAATGTAGAAACATAAGTCATCTTAGTTCAGTTCAGTTCAGTTCAGTTGCTCAGTCATGTCCGACTCTTTGCGACCCCATGAACTGCAGCACTCCAGGCTTCCCTGTCCATCACCAACTCCCGGAGTCCAGCCAAACCCATGTCCATTGGGTCAGTGATGCCATCTAGCCATCTCATCCCCTGTCGTCCCCTTCTCCTCCTGCCCCCAATCCTTCCTAGCATCAGGGTCTTTTCCAATGAGTCAACTCTTTGCATGAGGTGGCCAAAGAATTGGAGTTTCAGCTTCAACATCAGTCCTTCCAGTGAACACCCAGGACTGATCTCCTTTAGGATGGACTTGTTGGATCTCCTTGCAACTCTCAAGAATCTTCTCCAACACCACAGTTCAAAAGCATCAATTCTTCAGTGCTCACCCTTTTTCACTGTCCACTCTCACATCCATACATGACTACTGGAAAAACCATAGCCTTGACTAGACGGACCTTTGTTGGCAAAGTAATGTCACTGCTTTTCAATATGCTATCCAAGTTGGTCATAACTTTCCTTCCAAGGAGTAAGCATCTTTTGATTTCATGGCTGCAATCACCATCTGCAGTGGTTTTGGAGCCCCCCCAAAATAAAGTCAGCCACTGTTTCCTCTGTTTCCCTATCTATTTCCCATGAAGTGATGGAACCAGATGCCATGATCTTAATTTTTTAATGTTGAGCCTTAAGCCAACTTTTTCACTCTCCTCTTTCACTTTCATCAAGAGGCTTTTTAGTTCCTCTTAACTTTCTGCCATAAGGGTGGTGTCACCTGCATATTTGAGGTTATTGATATTTCTCCTGGCAATCTTGATTCCAGCTTGTGCTTCTTCCAGCCCAGCGTTTCTCATCATGTACTCTGCATATAAGTTAAATAAGCAGGGTGACAATATACAGCTTTGACGTACTCCCTTTCCTATTTGGAACCAGTCTGTTGTTCCATGTCCAGTTCTAACTGTTGCTCCTGACCTGCATACAGGTTTCTCAAGAGACAGGTCAGATGATCTGGTATTCCCATGTCTTTCAGGATTTTCCACAGTTTATGGTGATCCACACAGTCAAAGTCTTTGGCATAGTCAATAAAGCAGAAGTAGATGTTTTTCTGGAACTCTCTTGCTTTTTTGATGATCCAGTGGATGTTTTCAATTTGATATATGGTTCCTCTGCCTTTTCTAAAACCAACTTGAACATCTGGAAGTTTATGGTTCACGTATTGCTGAAGCCTGGCTTGGAGAATTTTGAGCATTACTTTACTAGCATGTGAGATGAGTGTAATTGTGTGATAGTTTGAGCATTCTTTGGCATTGCCATTCTTTGTGATTGGAAAGAAAACTGACCTTTTCCTGTCCTGTGGCCACTGCTGAGCTTTCTAAATATTCTGACACATTGAATGCAGCACTTTCAAAGCATCATCTTTTAGGATTTGAAATAGCTCAACTGGAATTCCACCACCTCCACTAGCTTTGTTCGTACTGATGCTTCCTAAGGCCCACTTGACTTTACATTCCAGGATGTCTGGCTCTAGGTGAGTGATCACACCATTGTGATTAACTGAGTCATTAAGATCTTTTTTGTACAGTTCTTCTGTGTATTCTTGCCACCTCTTCTTAATATTGGATGTTATTATGTTTAAGAATTATTGCATCCAGGAATTTTAACAATGTCATCAGAAATATCTTTTCATTGACTTCTTGACTGTTTGCCTTTGATTAGTTTCTAGAAGATTCTTAGATAGGAGGCCTAAAAATGTTTAGGCTTGTAGAGTCCTTGAACCTGTGATCCTAATGAGGTCAGGAAAGAGCCTCTATCACAATAGAATCTGCATCCGTTTCTCCCTAAAGCTGTGATTTGTTCTGTTAAGTGACAGAGCGCTATTGGCCAGTCCCTATGTCCATGGGATGGGCAGTCCCTATGAATATTCTGAATGGCTAGCATGGGTCATGAGCTCATCCTCTGGTGGGAGAGATAAATCATATAAGAGGTAAGTCCACTGGGATCACTTGAAGTAGGGTTTCCCAAAGAAAATGATGGCTTGATAAAAGTAATGGATGCCAACCTCAGAATCTTATGAGTTATGATAGAAATATATGTGTAAGTTACATAGAGTCATGAGGGTAAGGGTAAGAGGAGTGACAAAATGGCAAAAAAGAACCATTCTATAAAATTAGCCCAGAAAAGGGATGCAATGATGATTGAGTGGAACATCAAGGAGTTCAGCACGGTCAGAGCATAGTGAGGATTTGGGGCAGCAGCAGGCTGAGGAGATAAGCTGGTAAGAACTTGTAGGACATATTATGCAATACTAAGAAGTCTGAACTTTATCCTCCAGGCTAAGAGGAACTAACGACGAATTTCAAGCATAGGAGTAACATAATTAAAATTGTATTCTAGAAAGAATATTCCTGTAGGTATGGGAGAAATGGGAATAATATGATAGATCTGGGCATTTCAGAAAAGATTGTAGCAGCTAGATTTGTAGCATGTAGAACATTTTTTTTTCTTTTGATTGTAGTATGTAGCACTTAATAAAGACTTCTTGCCACTTCTCTTCTTTGCTCTTCTCCCTGAAGATCCCTGTTACTAGGCTACATTAACCTCTGCCAGCCATCAACCCCTCTTTGTATCAGTGCTTTGTTGGCTTATCATCTCTTGTAATTATGCCCTTAATAATTATCCTAATTATTCCCACTTCTGTTTTATTGTTATTTTTCCTGCATAGTAATTTTATTGCACTTTAAATAACTTCTTAAAAAGAACTGTATTACAGGGGTAGAGAAGATTATGGAGAAATACAGATTAGGAACTAACAAATCAGATACTGATTTTTTTGGATTTGAATTTTAGAACTGAGTACTTTTGAAGAAAACAGTGTTAAATATGGATAGTTTCAGGGCCAATATTAAATAAAAAAAATAAAACTCCTAAAATTGCATATATATTTTTAGAATGGGGAGAGGAAAAATGGAAACTAAAAAAGAGAAAGAGCAAGTTACATCCTGGGAAATAGTCAGTTTTCCACTTTAATCATAAGCTGAAAATGAGGATACTTTTATCCTAAAAGTGCAGTGGAAACAGGAAAATACTATCCATAGATAGGAAAATATGGATTGAAATAGTCTCTTTACTCTAAAAGCACAAAGGGAAATAAGAACCCAGTGACCTGAATGATGAAAGTGAGTGAATGCTCATTAAATTTACATGTGGTGCCAAGTTGGAGAGTATTGCTACAAGCTTGGGAGAAAGGAGCAGATTTCCAATGACTTAAAGAGGGTCCTTTAAAACAAGAACACGTTTCAGCAATTCTTATATCTAGTCTGATATACTTTAGAGATCGAATGAAATTACACAGAGTAAAAGGAAAGAATTGACAAGCAGGACAAACCCACAAGGAGTCATGGTGAATACGAATAAAAAAGATGGCGCAATGGAAATTCAACTTTTGTTATTCTACCAACATATTGCAGGCTTAAAGTTTTAAATTCTTGCATGGCTAAAGAGGAAAATATATATAATTTCAACCATCTTTAAAAGTGACTATGAAAAGGCCAGTCAGCCGTTTGAATCTTTTGTCCCTTTTGATACCAGGTTCCTCATCTGCAGCATCATGTCAGCCAGGCCTCAGTTAACACAGGGAGAGAGCACGTACTGACTCTGTACATAGGACAGAGTGTTTCTGTAGAAAAACAATAATAGCAATAATAATAGGATGGTGCCTTCTTTCAAGAATATGACCCAGTAGCAGACTTGAAACATGAAATTTAAAAAGTAATTATACTAAGAGTCATAGTAAAGCTTGTATTTCATATAACAAGCATTTATTAGGTACAAGGCATTTTTGATATGCTTTGCATGTATTTTCCCATGTACTTTATACAATAAACTTGGGACTTGGTGTTTTTAACTTGTTTTACTTAACGTTCTCATATTCACTGATGAGGAAACTCAGAATTAAGAAATTCAGTGATTTTTCCAGAGTCAGACATCCAGCAAATGAGCAAGCAGTATTTGAAGTCTGATCTGTGTAACTCCAAATTTCAGGCTCTTATATATAAAACTTTTCAGAAATAAATATATTTCAAGACAAGTTATTATATGAGCCATCTCATTGAATCCTAACTCCAAGTTCTTAGACCACCTTTGATTCTGTCTTTTTCTTATCCTATTTGCCAGGAAATCTTACTGTGTCTGCTGTAAGATATTTCCAGAATTTTGACCTGTTTTCAACCATTGCCAGGTGGTACTAGTGGTAAAGAACCTGCCTGGCAATGCAGGAGACATAAGAAATACGGGTTTGATCCCTGGGTCTGGAAGATTCCCCTGGAAGAGGGCATGGAAACCCACTCCAGTATTCTTACCTGGAGAATCCCATGGACAGAGTAGCCTGGTGAGCTACAGTCCATAGGGTCACAAACAGTCAGACACTACTGAAGCGACTTAGCACACAGCACACACCCCACCATTACTGTTGCCACAGTGGTCTGAAAAACCACTGTATTGCCACAATAGTGTCTTAAAGATCTCTCTGCTTCTAATCCTCCGCCCATAGTCTATTTTTAACCAAGCACTCAAAGTGATCATTTTTTTTCCATCTGATGAGAACTCAAAGGATTTACTCTCTTAACATATAAAACATACAGCAGTGTTTTTGATATCATGTTGTATATCACATCCCTAAAACTTATTTCTTTGGTAACATAACACAAGGAGAAAATTTGTACCTTTGGACTACCTTCATCCAAATCCTTACCCACTTCCCCCTGTAACTACAAATCTGATCTCTTTTTCTATGAGTTTGTCTTTTATTAAAATTTTATTTATTTATTTATTTTAATTTTCTTTACATTATCGTGTTGGTTTTGCCATACATTGACATGAATCTGCCATGGGTATACATGTGTTCCCCTTCCAGAGCCCCCCCTCCCACCTCCCTCCCAATTTCCTCTCTCTGGGTCATCCCGGTGCACTAGCCCTGAGCATCAAACCTGGGCTGAAGATTGATTTCACATATGATGATTAACATGTTTCAATGCCATTCTCCCATATCATCCCACCCTTGCCCTCTCCCATAGAGTCCAAAAGACTGTTCTATACATCTGCGTTTCTTTTGCTGTCTCGCATGAAGGGTTCTCATTACCATCTTTCTAAATTCCATATATATGCGTTAGTATACTGTATTTTTGTTTTTCCTCTGGCTTACTTCACTCTGGATAATAGGCTCCAGTTCCATCCACCTGAGTAGAACTGATTCAAATGAATTTTTTTTTTTAATGCTGAGTAATATTCCATTGTGTGTATGTAACGCAGCTTTCTTATCCATTCGTCTGTTGATGGACATCTAGGTTGCTTCCATGTCCTGGCTATCGTAAACAATGCGGCGATGAACATTGGGGTACACATGTCTCTTTCTTTTTTTTTTTTTTAGCTTAAATCTGTATTTTATTATTTTTTTTATTTATTTATTTTTTTATTGTTTTTGCCATACATTGTCATGATATCACCATGGGTTTACATATGCTTCCCCTCCGGATCCACCCTCCCTCCTCCCTCCCCCCCGGGAAATCTCACATGTCTCTTTCAACTCTGGTTTCCTCGGTGTGTATGCCCAGCAGTGGGATTGCTGGGTCATATGGCAGTTCTGTTTCCAGTTTTTTAAGGAATCTCCACACCGTTTTTCATAGTGGCTGTACGAGTTTGCATTCCCACCAGCAGTTTAAGAGGGTTCCATTTTCTCCACATCCTCTCCAGCATTTATTGCTTGTAGACTTTTGGATGGCAGCTATTCTGACTGGTGTAAAGTGGTACCTCATTGTGGTTTTGATTTGCATTTCTCTGATAATGAGTGATGTTGAACATCTTTTCATGTGTTTGTTAGCCATTTTTATGTCTTCTTTGGAGAAATGTCTGTTTAGTTCTTTGGCCCACTTTTTGATTGGGTCATTTATTTTTCTGGAATGGAACTGCAGGAGTTGCTTGTATATTTTTGAGATTAATTGTTTGTCCATTGCTTTGTTTGCTATTATTTTCTCCCATTCTGAAGGCTGCCTTTTCACCTTGCTTTTAGTTTTCTTTGTTGTGAAGAAGCTTTTAATTTTAATTAGGTCCCATTTGTTTATTCATGCTTTTATTTTCAATATTCTGGGAGGTGGGTCATAGAGGATCCTGCTTTGGTTAGTGTCAGAGAGTGTTTTGCCTATGTTATCCTCTAGGAGTTTTATAGTTTCTGGTCTTATGATTAGATCTTTGATCCATTTTGAGTTTATTTTTGTGTATGGTGTTAGAAAGTGTTCTAGTTTCATTCTTTTACACGTGGCTGTCCAGTTTTCCCAGCACCACTTGTTAAAGAGATTGTCTTTTCTCCATTGTATATTCTTGCCTCCTTTGTCAAAGATAAGGTGTCCATAGGTGTGTGGATTTATCTCTGGGCTTTCTATTCTGTTCCATTGATCTATATTTCTGTCTTTGTGCCAGTACCATACTGTCTTGATGACTGTGGCTTTGTAGTATAGCCTAAAGTCAGGCAGGTTGATTCCTCTAGTTCCATTCTTCTTTCTCAAGATTGCTTTGGCTATTCAAGGTTTTCTGTACTTCCATACAAATTGTGAAATTATTTGTTCTAATTCTCTGAAAAAGACCTCTGGTAGCTTGATAGGAATTGCATTGAATCTATAGATTGCTCTGGGTAGTATACTCATTTTGTCTTTGAAGTATAATTGACATGCAACACTGGGTTAGTTTCTTTGACACAACGTAGTGATTTGATATTTTCATATATTTCATGATGATCACCACAATAGTTATGATTCATCATTTCTTCTTGATTCATGAATTGCCCTTTCTCCCGACTTCTTGGAATACACACCTTTCTGGGTCACAGGAGCTACATGGCCCCCTGCCTCCCCTACCTTCTCTCTGTCTTCCCAGATCCACACCCACATTCACGTGTTGCTTTTGGCAAGGCAGTCACTCTGAATCATTGCCTTTCAGCCTGCTGTCTGGGACAGTAAAACTTAAGCCAGATAGTCCCACTTTGCTAGAAACCCTGCAATGACTTCTCACCAAAATGAGAATAAAAGACAAAGTCTTTACAATGACCCGTGAGGTCCTACCTGATTACCTCTCACTATAGTCTTCCCAAGTCCTCCATAGGTGTCTGACCCTTATTCTCTTATCCCTCCTGACTTTACCTCTTCTTATTATTGTCCCTTCACTCAAGGTAACCCTGATGTACCTCTCCTGCTTTCCCTGAATTGCAACTAAACTCCCTCACACACTAGGACCTTTGATCTGGGAATGTTGTTATTCTCAATATTGTCATAGTTCTAACTATGAAAACTTTGTTTCAACGTCATCTTTTCAAAGATACCACCCACTTAAAATGCTACCTGATAACCTCACTCATTTTCTTCATTCATTTTTCTTATTCTGATCCACATACTATTTGATCACTTTCAAATGTACAATTTACTCGTTATTCTGGTTATTATGCAACCTGATTTCCCACTTTCCCCCACTGAGTGTGAGCTTCACAAAGGGAGAGATCTCTGTGTTTTCCCCTGTTTTCCAGGTCTCATTATGCTGCTTGCATGCATACAGTAGGCACTCAGTAAGTATTTGCTGAGTCAATGTAAATGTCAGAAAAGCAATATAAGCAAAACAGTGTGGTGTTTCAGAGGGAAAGGTCCCATCTGTTTATAGGAATTAGGAAAAAGACTTGGTACTTGAACTAGGATTAAAGAGTTTCAGATGTAATTGCATATTAATTCTAGGGGCGAAGGAAGATCATGTCACCCAGTCACTCTGCTTTCTAATGGGTTCTGTCACATGGGGCCTGACCCCCAGCCCTGGACCTAACTCAGAGCCTCTCCTGTCTTCTCTGTACCCTACAGCCTCAGGCACAATCAACCTCCTGTTCTGTAAGTTTCCCCAGCTCTTATTCTGTTAAACGTATCCATCCTTTCAGCCTCCACTTTGTCTATTTACTGTCTACTGCGTACAGGCTATCAAATGAATATCTCATTGCAATTTTGTCCTCTTTAACACATTTGTACTACTGCACAGTTTCTGGTGTAATGGTATATATTGATTCATTAGCACTCATGGTCATTTCTTTAAAACAGTTAGACAGTAGGCTTTTGGTAGGTATATAATGGCAGTAATACTAGTAGTAGGAAAAATAGTTCTTTGAGAGTTTATTTTGCCACTCAACATCCATGTAATTATCTCATTAAATTTCCTGTCCCTGTAAGGTAGATATTATTGTCTTTAGTTTATATAAGAGTAAACAGAATCCCAGGGAGTTTTAATGGTGTTCTCCGGCTTCTAGGTGTCAGAGCTGGGATTCTCATCTCATTTTTCCTAACACACGCTCTTTCCACTCTATCAGGATACTTTCTTTGACTGATTGCTATTATGCCGCTGTTTCAATAGGAAATATGATTTGGGTTACAGTCTTTTGGCATATACCAAAGTTAGAGATTTTCCCTGAATGAGAAAATGCAGCATTTTAAAATAAGTAATGTACTGGCATACAAATAAAAAATAAAGGCTTGAAGTCTGGAAAATAACTACTAATGGTTATGATCATCTTATATGTGAAGTTTAAGAGGTTAAGGATAATTAAGCAGAGAATAGAGATACAGAGAGAGAAATGGTGGGAGAAAGAGAGGAAGATTGATATAGAGAAAATTGTAGATAAATACTATCAGAAAAAGCTAAAGAATTTACAAATGTCCAATCTGGAGGACAAGAGGGCTCAGAGGTGACTAAATAATTGGCTCTCATATGTAAATGGTCATTATAAGAAGGCCGTTCACCATTTTTCCATCAGCAACAAATTCTAAATAAGATAAGTGACCTTAAATTATAGGCAGAAATTTCAGGTCATCGAAGAAAAATCTTTTTGACATAGAAGACAATTAAATATTTCAGTGTGAACCACTGAAGATGACAATCTGAATACTTTGATATTCTTTAAAAATAAAATTAAAAATATGCTCCCAAGTTAGCAAACTAAATTATAAGACCACTAAAAAAGTTCCTACTGAATCTTGCTTCCATGGTATATTATAGTCAAATAAAGTAATAGAAAATATATAATTTATTCTAAATTAATTTTACATGTATATATTTATGTTTATATGATTTCAACTCCCCTTTTTAGTAAATATAGAAGTGTAAATGACAAAAGAAGCAAAGTACTTGTTTCTTAGGTAAAATGGGAAAATTTGAGATAATTCTCATCCATCTCTGAATCGTCTGTTGATATCAGTGAAAAAAATTATGAAAAGAACCTCTAGAGTAGTACTTCCTTTTGTGGCTCTCTTTATTATCAGTCCTGAATATTTGTTGGAAGGACTGATGTTGAAGCTGAAATTCCAATACTTTGGCCACCTGATACGAAGAGCTGACTCATTTGAAAAGACCCTGATGCTGGGAAAGATTGAAGGCGGGAGGAGAAGGGGACGACAGAGGATGAGATGGTAGGATAGCACCACCGGCTCAATGCGCCTGAGTGTGAGTAAACTCTGGGAGTTGGTGATGGACAGGGAAGCCTGGCGTGCTGCAATCCATGGGGTCACAAAGAGTCGGATATGACTGAGCGACCAAACTGAACTGAACTGAACTTATTACCAGTGAGTCTTGTCTTTCCCTTTAGCCTTGAAATTACCATTATTCTAGGCCAGAGGTGATTTTAAGACATTATGTAAAGAAAGGACTTTTGCCCTTGTAAAGAAAATGTACATGGTGGGAGGAGATGATTTTATTGAAATTTCTGTGATAAATGCCTTTACCACTTACTGGTAAATTATTAATTTGTGCATTTTGCTGATGGAGGGAAGCTTTCTTTTGCCCATGTGTTTGACTGAGTCATCACCAATGGAACGGTTTCTTTCTTTTTTTCTTGCTCAAATATTATTACTTAAAAAGGCTTGCTTTTTTTCCTTTCAAGTCACTTACATTTCTCCTTGGTAGCTGTCCTCTGAGTTATTTGACAAAATGGAAAGATTAACTAAATCATTTTTATTAAATACCAGTATTTAATGAAAATATGAGTATCTAAGGAAAACCAGTAGCAGATTACTCAGTAGAAAAAGAAATGGATTAAGCCTGTTTAAAGGATTCTTATTCTTGCCCTGATTAGGTCTCATTGATTTATTATTATAAACTAATAGTCAAATCTGCTAGTTTGAATTTCTCTATTGCACAGACTCTTTTTTAGTTTGTGGAAATGCTTAAGAAAGTGCAGTGTTGGTTTTGACTTTATCTTCTACTCTTTTTGTGTAATCTAGAGTGGTGATCACACAATATAAGAAGCTTAAGAGGCAAAGCTGTGTAAGTCTTAGCTTGCAGAATCTGGCTACAGTGGGACCCTGCTTCTGAAGTAGCTTTATGAAATACTTTCACAGCTACAGTTGTTCCTAGTTTTTTGCTTATGCAAAAAGCCTCATTCTAATGACTTCTGCAATGGTTCATTCATATCAGACTTTATCAATAGTCATAATTAAGAATAAAGTACCAATTCAATAAGTATTAATGGTAATTCTACAAAGAGTACTCCATTGCTGTAACTTGCTCAACTTGCAACTGTATGTGATTTTAATTCCATCAGGCCAGGAGGCAGCTATAGTGCATCTCAGAAGGGAATGAGATTTCCATTAGCAGTACAAGGTCAATTCTGTCAGGAGACCTGTGAATCTCACATTGTTTTATACAGGATATTCAGAGAGAAATAGCAATTGAAGATAGGAACTACAAAGCGTTCGGAAGCATCCAGGGTATATTCCCCTAGCACATAAGAGGATGCAATGTTTTGAATAGATTTTCTGGAATAATGGGATTTGTAGTTTTCAGAAAAAGGACAGGTAAAGTTAGAAATAAATTAAGATTTAAACGATAAACAAGAAAGGCAACTAGAATTAAAGGCTGACATTTTGACAAATGAGAAGTTTAGTATAAGAAAAAGGAGAACAGAGATAAAACTTCCTTTTTACACAAAGAATGTTTGGAGGAAGTAAAGAATAAAAATACTCACAATGCAAGTAGTTTATATACTTACAATAATAGACTAGGTTGAAAGAAGTAGAGCTGAATGAGTTTTCCAGTAAAACAGTCATGAATGGGTTGTGTTTTAGCATCTGATGGATTCACGTTTTTCCTTACCATAACTGCCTCCCATTTTTAATCAAGTACCCATGGTATATTGATGTAGTATAAAAATCTGCAGAAGCCCAATATGGTTACATATAAAGTGCCGTATATATATATATATTTTTTTTATTAGTTTTGCCATACAATGACTTGATATTGCCATGGGTTTACATATGCTCCCCCTCCAGAACCCCCCTCCCTCCTCCCTCCCTCCTCCCTCCCCCCGGGAAATCTCGATGCACCAGCCCCGAGCATCAATCCTGGGCTGGCGATTGATTACACATATGATAATTAACATGTTTCAATGCCATTCTCCCATATCATCCCACCCTTGACCTCATCCACAGAGTCCACGAGTCTGTTCTATACATCTGCGTTCCTTTTGCTGTCTGGCATGCTGGGTTCTCCTTACCGTCTTTCTAAATTCCATATATATGCGTTAGTATAAAGTGCCGTATATGGTTACTTTACATATAATGTGCAAAAGACTTAGGCCCTGATTATTTCACCATTAAGCAACTATTAAACAATTCACCTGTATTAATCAAACATGTATATAAGTCTCAGTGACAGTTTTTTGTTTCAAAAAAGTCAAGCTGTATTACTTAGCAAGGTAAATAAAATTCTAGTCAAACAAACAGACAAATAAAAAACCTTTCTGTTTGGTCCTTTTTTGAAGGTAAATATGGCATTTCATTTGACTCAATGAAAATGTTTCTTTGGATACAATTTCACAGATATTATCGTGGATTCTTTCAGAGGAGGCTGAGGGTCATTTGATAACCTACTGAGAAAATTACCTAGAGACTAGATGTTTTATACATCTGTTATCATCTCAATTCAGTTCAGTCGCTCAGTCGTGTTCGACTCTTTGCGACTCCATGAATCGCAGCACGCCAGGCCTCCCTGTCCATCATCAACTCCCAGAGTCCACCCAGACCCATGTCCATCAAGTCGATGATGCCATCCAGCCATCTCATCCTCTGTCGTCCCCTTCTCCTCCTGCCCCCAATCCTTCCCAACATCAGGGTCTTTTCCAATGAGTCAGCTCTTCACATCAGGTGGCCAAAGATTGGAGTTTCAGCTTCAGCATCATCTATGTCATCACATATTTTCTGGTAGTACTGAATCGTTTTTGGTTTCTCCGCCTTTTAAAAATAGGATATCTTTCTTTCAGCTTTTTTTTTTTTTGAGTTGTCTTATATCAGCATTAGAAGGCTTACCTGTGATTTCATACAACATAGTTTTACCTTTAAAAAACAGAAAGATTAAAAAAATACTGAAGCTGGCTTTTGTCTTGAGGGCATTTTTCCAAATATGAGTATTTGAACAATTTTCAGGATTTTACAGAGCTAGGAAAAGAAGACAAAGCTGAAGGTGAGAAGTTTAATGGGAGGCCTCCCATAAAGCCAGGAACTTAAAATGCTGCCCCTTCAGCACATAGATGAACTGGAAATAAACTGCCCCTTTTCTCAGGAGAATACAAAGAAACCGTTCCAAACTATGAAAGCAAGTAGAGAGGGAAACAAAATTTCTCCTGAAAATTTGCAATCATGAGCAACTCTTGCATAGCATTGCAATTCAAATGAAAACTACTCTGAACATCAAGCCAAGATTTTAATTTAAAATGCTTGGTCCTGGACTAGTGGTATCCCCAGATGCCACAGAGAACTAAAATAAACTCTTCCAGAAATGCATGCCTTCATATTACAGCTCAAAGATTTCCACAGATAAATCCCAACCAAAAGAACATCTCACAGTCAAAAATCACCAGCTATGAAAGGAAATAGGGTTCCATGAACTATAATAGTTGAGAGCAGAATCACCCATGTACATGATTAAAACACTGGGTATGTTAGACATGGTATATAAAATTGTCTAATAATAAATTTAAGGAAACAAGCTTGAAAATACAAACACAATGCAAGCAGATTAAAAAGAATAACTAAGGAGGATATCCCAAAATAAAAATGTAATAATTGTATTTAATAATGTGTATATATATACACACATATATGTAAGTGGTTTATCACAGATTAGAATGAGTTGAAGAGAGAATTTTAAATAGGAAGAGAGAGTTGAAGAAACTAGAGTGCAGCACAGAGGAAAAAAAAACATGGTAAATATGCAAGAGTGATTAAGAAACATAGGAGAGAGGATGAGAAAGTCTAACAAATGGATGGAGCCTAGTCTCAAGCCTTAGCTTCACTTACTTTTTCTGTCCTTTATTTCTTTGTCAAATTATTGCCTCTTAATTTAAAAAGGACTAAAGTTTTCTGCTTTAAACAATGCATTATTCTTAGAAACAAGAGCTCTGAGTTTAGTCTAAGATTTTCTTTAATTTAAAGTAATAAATTTTACCCATTAACAAAGCACTGTTTGTTATCTTTATTCCCTTTTATTCACATATTAAAAGTGTGAACAATATATTAATTTAAACATTATACAGTACATTCTTTATAGTTATTGTTTATGGAGTTTCACTATGTTCCTGGAGTTCTGCAAGAAGGCTACAAAGAAACTACCTAAAATACATCCTTTTATTTAAACATTACCTCAAGCTGATGCTTATGGTAGTGACATTTTATGACCCAAATTCTTGCAGCTCATAAGTAGATGAACCAAGATTTTAACCCAGCCTGCCTGATTCCAGTTTCTGATCACCTCGTCAAATAAGTGTTGACTTTCACAGTAGAAATGGGTATACATTTATTCACATAATTCTACCTCTCATCTGTTTCATCTCTCTACTGAAAGGTCTTTCAGATACGATTTCTTGCCTAAGAAAGCCAGTGTCATTGCTTTGTAGTTCCTGAAGAGTCTATCTTGGTCAGACAGATGCTTTTATTTTCTTTGTCCTCCATTCTCATCCATCCTTATTTTCCCTGCTCACTTCCTCCCAGGTGACATTCCTTTTCAATTAAGCCGACAACCTAAGGATCCTTGGAAAATTTCCATACCAAGACTGTCTTGGAGCTGAGAGACCCCTCGGTAGAGACGTGTGTGGCTGGGGTGGAGCCCCAGAGGTCGAGGTGACTCAGAGACGCGGTTGCAGTTCAGCTGCGCACTGACTTTCTGCTACAATTTTATAGTAAGAATGCAACTAGTTCAGAGCCATAAAAATACCTGGCCTGAAGTAGGGAATTTGAGGCATGGATCCCCATGGTCAGTACTGTAAGGAAAGCAGAGAAACGATCAAGCAGTTGACTATGTTTTTTGCTTGTTGTTCAGTCACTCACCTGAGCCTGACTCTTTCAACCCAATGGACTGCAGTACGCCAGGCTTTCCTGCCCTTCACCATCTCCCAGAGCTTGCTCAGACTCATGTTTTGCTTACATATTCCCCTAACAGTTTTCCAGCCCCACAATCCAAAGATGAAATGTGCAGACATTTATTGCCATAGCATTTTCCTTCTGGAGGGGTGTCCATCACAGCAGGAACTTCACAACGAAGTTGGAGCAACTGAAACTATTCTAGTAGTCACATCATCAAGAGTTTTAAGTGCTATGTAATATCTAAATGTGTTTTTCCACTTTGAATGGATATCATGGTAGTGTTGGAGAAAAGTTAGCATGCTTAAAAGTATTTATGTCTGAAATAATAACCACAATGAACTTCTGTAACACCGTGTACCAGTTACTTTTATACAAGTTCTTTAACTATATGAAGTCATATAATCCTTGCAACAACCCCATGATACAGATAACCCTTTCCTTCTCCCATTTATGGATGAGGACACTTAGCAACTTATCCAAGTCTCTAAGTTAGGCAATATTGAAGTGAAGATTCACTCACTGGCAGTTCTTTCTGTGCTCTTTGTCAGCTACACTTGACTGGTCTTCCTTCTCTTTTTATGTTTTGGGAACATGTTGCACATCAAACATGAAGAGATAGTCATTTCTTTTCTAGTAGACCTCATATTTTAGAATTGTTTATGTATGTTTGTTTAATTAGCTCTCTTAAAATCGAAGCTTTGCCTACTTCACTGCCTTGAAGATAATGAACACACAATAAATACTTGCAGTTTGAATGCTTTTTCTTCTTTTTGGCTGCACTGTATATCTTTGGGGAATCTTAAGTTCCCTGACTGGGGATTGAACCTGTGTCCCTGCAGTGAAAGCTCAGAGTCTTAACCACTGGACCACCAGAGAAGTTCCTGCATGAATTTTAGCAGAGGTTAATTCTACCTTCCAAACCCTCAGAAGCTTTAAGGTAGTGATCCACATTTAATTTCTAGTCGGTTCAGATTCCTAACAGCAGTGACTTTTGAACATTTTAAACATTTAGCATAAAATAGAGAAGTAAATAAGGTCTGTGCCTTTAAGCAGAAACTTCTCTAGTGGCTCAGAAGGTAAAGAATCTGCCTAGAATCTGCCTGCTCGATCCCTGAGTGGGGAAGATCCCCAGGAGAAAGGAATGGCAACCCACTCCAGTATTCTTGCCTGGAGAATCCCATGGACAGAGGAGCCTGGTGGGCTACAGCCCATAGTGTCGCGAAGAGTCGGATATGACTGAGTGACTAACACACACACACTGTTAAGCGGAATCATGCTTTTTTAAATGCTGTCATTACCTTTTTAAGAGTTATTTAGTTTGAACTTGTCACATTTATCCTGAAAATTAAGGTAGAATAAAACTTCTGCTTGTCCTGATTTACTTTACTTAAGTGATCATCCCTCATTCTGGTATCCTGTCATGTCTTCCACAAGTAGAAGTTAGGGATGTTCAGAACACACTCGGCATCTCTGAGATGAAGGTCATGGAAAACAACCAGCAACGATGCTTCGCAGCATCCCTTGATGCCTCTATCAGAGACAGACTCCAGTCTGACAGACCATCGATCTCCCCCTTTATGGCGTTTTTGTTCCTAATTCCACTCTTGTTTACTTTAAGAGCTGAGCCTTTCGCTTTCTCCACTTTTGCTTGAGAAAACATTTTTATGGCTTTGGGACCAAATCTTTTTCATCAGCTCATTTTAATGTCTTTTTTTTCAGTGATCTTTTCCCCAGTGGAAGCCGTGATGTTGGTGGGGGATATGGGAAAACTTTGCTGTGATCAAAGCAGAATATTCTTTCTTTTCTCCCAGAAATGATCAGAGTCGGTTGCTTTTCCCTTTTTACATTTGCTCTATCTTAAACCATAGAAAGTTAGACTGACCTTTAATTGCTTCTGACATGAAAGGGCGCTAGATCGCCAGGTGTTTAAGCGGTTTATTTCTCCCAAAATTCTGGTAGTGGCTGCAGTCGCTGCTTCTTGCTTTGGTTGATGATAGAGAGAATGGGGGAAGGTTAGAGGTGGGAATTTGCTGCCACATACAAGAAGCTAGAATTTAGGAAGGTAAGAGGAGAACCTGTGATGTAGATGTTTGCTTAGAATGGGAAATGCTTCCTTATAGATTCCTACAAGAGAGGCCAGTGTGTATTTTTACATATGTGTCTTGGGAAGTTTTATCATAGAAAACTGATGTTTCCCAAAGTGTGCACTGTGGAATATCACATATTCTCTTAAAATGATTTTCTTCCCCTTCACTCCCATATTGAAACTTCAGACCTTATTCATTTGGCTTAATGGCATTACACAAAAGTGTACCTTACATGAAAAGTTTAAAAATGGACTGATTCTTTGTGCTTATGGTCCACTACTGTCATAAAGGTTTGCTTTGTGATAAATAGCTTGCCAATTTGGTTCCCTAGATGATATGTTTTTGAGTTTTGAAACTCTCTAGGATCAAAATACATCTGTGCTTTGCTACACTGAAAACAAAAATCAAACCTAAGGGGAGAAATCTGTCCTTATTTTTTACAAGAGGAGATGGTGATGAACACTTACCTTGGTGACTGGTTTCCAGATCAAGTCCTCAAATACTAACCTGCTCACCATTATACTCTACTACTCAAGCACTCAAACGGAAATTATGCCTTCTGCCTTTCTAGATGAGAAGCAAGGAAAGAAATAATCCATTTCTCAATGAAATGGGAGAAGAGGCTAATTTATTTTCTTGAGAACAGCTGAAGATAGTTTGATGAAACTATAATCTGGGCATTTCATTCTCTTTGTAAACTCACCCCGAACTCAGAATAGCAGAAAAGGAGATAAAGAAAACTTTACTCAAGCAATTATTTCCCTTATCCTGCAAACACTGGCACAGTAAAATAATTTCCTTCGCTTCCAGGAAGTCATTTGTATCATGTATGAATGAATTCAATAGTGAAGATGAAAAGGTATCATTCAGTTATCAAATCATGCTCTAGACAAGATATTTTTATTCTTTGCTTTTCTCTTTATATATCTGAATGATAAAAGGAAAAATGATAAAAGGAGTTCAGTTGATCCTTTTCTGTCATGGATTAATTGCAGCCATCAAAACATTAGCTATGCTAGTATCCACTGATAATACGTACTTTACTTATTATGAATTTGGTAGGATGGTAAATTCAGTTTTATAGCCCAGTGGTTTGAGAAGTATGGCTTTAAATTGTTCTTGAACTCTGTGATGGCCCATCTGTGTAAATAATCTCATCAACCTCTTATGTGAGCCCATCCTTGAAGAGTTCCTCATATGGATGCCTAATGAAAAAATATACTATGCTCTTGCCCTTGTCAGTGGTGTCAGAATATATGAGATGTTCAGCATAACTGCTAAATAAAGCTTCTGCTGTAAGAGAGGGCCCAGCAACATTTTGTCTGGATGAGTAAGCAACATCCTGGGTTTCACAGAAAAAAGACAATCCTGAGTCCAAATGAAGGACACAGTTATTTATGGTCTTGTCTAGTGAATTTTGTTCATGTGGAAATTATGCCTAAAAGTTCAGAGAACTGACCTCCAACTATCCAGTCTTCTGGACTTGAATTTCTTTAATTTTCTTTAGAAGTGTCTTTTAACACCTGTCCCCAAAGATGTATTTATACCACCCAAGACAAAACTTATACTAAGATATATTTGAATCTAGGGTTTCTGAATTAGACTAACAAGCTAGGCATGCTTACATAAAATACCCTGTGAACATAGTCATTGCCCCAATTTGCTTCATTTTAAAGTCATTTGGAAAAATACCACTTGACGTGTTTTAGAACAAGCAAGTTTTGAAAATCTGAATCCCTTTTTAAAATAAAAATAATATAACTTTGCCCTTTAGGTGTGTGTATTAAGTTGAAAAGTATTATATTCTCAGGTCAGATATAGTTACTTTTGTTATATCCTAAGGTTACTTATTTTCAAAAATATCAACTCTTTCAAATCTACAAATGGTACAAATGTAGTGAAACACTTGAATACTAATTAGCCTGGTGAATTACAAAATGAAAAGATTCTATCTAGTATATTTGGAGATTATATTATTAAAAGTTAGGCTTGAATTCATTTGCCTTTACTATGTATAATCATTTAGAATCTTGAGACAATACACTAGGCTTCTTCTGTTTCTTATTAACTTTTGTGTGTGTGTGTGTGTGTGTGTGTGTGTGTGTAGTTGGCAACTTTTAGACTATTGTCTTCTTCCCAAAAGGATTATCAGTGACCTGTGGTAGAGAAGAATTTTTAGAGCAATACCTGTTTTAGTAGGAGGCTGGGTTAGATGGATACATAAATGAATGAGTCAAAGAATGTTCCAGTTTGATGATGAACTAAACAAGCATCCATACACAGCTGCCTGATTGTGGCAGATTTTTCTAGAGAATATCCTTATGCTTTAGGGCAGATTAATGCTTAAATCCTAAATACAAAAAGAATATTCAGTTTATTCAAGCTACCTTTTGAAGGACAATCTACGTATTCCTCTGATGGCTAATACCAAATAGTAATTCTTTCATGGCTAAGAAATGTCTTCTTTCTTTCAGCCATTTCTTTTTTCAAGTGGTTGCTGTTTAACTCCCAGTGGACCTAAAAATAAACCAATTACATCTACTTTGTGTGAAACTTTCCTATATTTGAAAATTATTATTAAGTTCGACTGACTTTTTTCCAGGAAAACACCTTTATATCTACTTTTTAAAAACTTTTTACCCTATACCTGGATTTTGTATGATATTCCTCTTACATTTTTACCTATAACCTTTTTTTTTTCCTCCAGCACAGATCATGTTCAATATAACAGGTTTTATTTTTTCCCCTGCATTATATTTTACATCTCATTCTTGTGCTCACTCTGAACAGCCCTTCCAGATACTTAGGATACAAAGGGTCATGCATTTTAGTGTTGTGCTTCCACTGGGTTGATTTCTTTATGCTTTTTTTCATATAACATTGCTAAAATCCTCTTTTTTCTAGCAATGCAGACAAATAGCCCTTGCTTGCTTTTTGTCAGCTATTGGTAGACAATTTAGAAATATTATTCAATATCTCAAGACTCCAGCTTCTTCTGACTGGGTTGTTAAGCTTCTAATTGACATTTTATGTTGCCTGGATGGTTGTACTTTGTAAACATTCTGTTGATGACAGGTAATAGTTCAAAATTATTATTTAAAAATATGCAGAGACATTTTCCCATTATGGTAAGATCACTTCTTTATAACCTGCAAATAGATTTTGTCTGAAACATGAAGATTATACAAAAGTGCCTGTCTTCGGGTGCTCAGAGCTGGGGCACTGCGACGACCCTGAGGGAAGGGATGGGGAGGGAGGTGGAAGGGGGCTTCAGGATGGGGGCACATGTACACCCATGGCTGATTCATCTCAATGTGTGGCAAAACCACTACAATATTGTAAAGTAAATAGCCTCCAATTAAAAGAAGTAAATTAATTAAAAATAATTAGAGCTAGTAGAGTTACTCTGAAAAAACCTAAAAAAAAAAAAAATGCCTGTGTTCTACCAAGGTTTGTCCTCCTTCAAAGGTCACTTTCAGTTGGGCTGCACTTGACAATGCTCCAGCTTGAGTACAGAGTCAGTAAAGTGTCTGCACGTGGGTATCTGAGATTTGGAAGCCTGTCTCTTCATGACTTTAAAAACGAAAAATACTTTTATAACTGAAAGTTATAATTTATTGGCTGAATGAATAGATTGTTTAAGAAAAAGTATTAAGAAATATTGAGGATACTAGAGTAAATCTATAAAAGGGAATCTTATAGAAGTAAATCTAGCTTGGGGATCCCTCCAAAAAAGTCCATGTAAATGAATCTCTTCCTGGCATCTCCACCAGGGATAGACTTTTTCCCAAATGAGTCATACTTATTTACTGCTTTATCATACTTTATCATACTTATTTACTGCTTTTTTTATTGCTTTCTGCCAATATTTCATACACTGATGCATTTACTTGGTCATTTTATTAAATAGGTATGTATAGTGGCTTAGACAGTAAAGAATCTTCCTGAAGTGCAGGAGACCTAGGTTCAATCCCTGGGTTGGGAAGATCCATTGGAGAAGGGAATGATAACCCACTCCTGGAAAATTCCATGGACAGAGGAGCGTGGCAGGCTATAGCCCATGGAGTCTCAAAGATTCGGACACAACTGAGCAACTAACACACACACATACATTGAATGTATAATCATACAGAAAGATGCTTGATTTTGTGGATCATGGACCTCCCTTCCTGACTGGAAATTAGTGTGGCAAATAATTGTAGTATGTAGATTCTCAAAATAAGATAGACTGTGCTCTGTGTCAACACAGATATAAGAATAGGTATAAAAAACAAGAGCTCCAGGAGAATTATAAGAACAATCTTTTTTTTTTTTTTATTGTTTTTGCCATACATTGTCATGATATCACCATGCGTTTACATATGCTTCCCCTCCGGGTCCGCCCTCCCTCCTCCCTCCCCCCCGGGAAATCTCGCTGCACCAGTCCCGAGCATCAATCCTGGGCTGGCGATTGATTAGACACATGACAATTAACATGCTTCAATGCCCTTCTCCCATCTCATCCCACCCTTACCCTCATCCACAAAGTCCACAAGTCTATTCTATACATCTGCGTTCCTTTTGTTGTCTCCCATGTTGGGTTCTCATTACTGTCTTTCTAAATTCCATATATATGTGTTAATATACTGTATTGTTGTTTTTGCTTCTGGCTTACTTCACTCTGGATAATGGGCTCCAGTTTCGTCCATCTGAGTAGAATTGCTTCAAATGAATTTTTTTTTAATGCTGAGTAATATTCCATTGTGTATATATACCACAGCTTTCTTATCCATTCGTCAGTTGATGGGCATCTAGGTTGCTTCCATGTCCTGGCTATTGTAAACAATGCAGCGATGAACATTGGGGTGCACGTGGCTCTTTCAATTCTGGTTTCCTCGGTGTATATGCCCAGCAGTGGGATTGCCGGGTCATATGGCAGGTCTATTTGCAGCTTTTTAAGGAACCTCCACACTGTTTTCCATAGTGGCTGTACTAGTTTGCATTCCCACCAACAGTGTAAGAGGGTTCCCTTTTCTCCACATCCTCTCCAGCATTTATTGCTTGTAGACTTTTGGATGGCAGCCATTCTGACTGGTGTAAAGTGGTACCTCATTGTAGTTTTGATTTGCATTTCTCTGATAATGAGTGATGTTGAGCATCTTTTCATGTGTTTGTTAGCCATTTTTATATCTTCTTTGGAGAAATGTCTGTTAAGTTCTTTGGCCCACTTTTTAATTGGGTTGTTTATTTTTCTAGAATGGAGCTGCAGGAGTTGTTTGTAAATTTTTGAGATTAATTGTTTGTCTGTTGCTTCATTGGCTATTATTTTCTCCCATTCTGAAGGCTGTCTTTTCACCTTGCTTATAGTTTCCTTTGTTGTGCAAAAGCTTTTAATTTTAATTAGGTCCCATTTGTTTATTCGTGTTTTTATTTCCAATATTCTGGGAGGTGGGTCATGGAGTATCCCGCTTTGGGTTATGTCAGAGAGTGTTTTGCCTATGTTATCCTCTAGGAGTTTTATAGTTTCTGGTCTTATGCTTAGATCTTTGATCCATTTTGAGTTTATCTTTGTGTATGGTGTTAGAAAGTGATCTAGTTTCATTCTTTTACAAGTGGCTGTCCAGTTTTCCCAGCACCACTTGTTAAAGAGGTTGTCTTTTCTCCATTGTATATTCTTGGCTCCTTTGTCAAAGATAAGGTGTCCATAGATGCGTGGATTTATCTCTGGGCTTTCTATTCTGTTCCATTGATCTATGTTTCTGTCTTTGTGCCAGTACCATACTGTCTTAATGACTGTGGATTTGTAGTATAGCCTAAAGTCAGGTAGGTTGATTCCGCCAGTTCCATTCTTCTTTCTCAAGATTGCTTTGGCTATACGAGGTTTTTTGTATTTCCATACAAATTGAGAAATTATTTGTTCTAATTCTTTGAAGAAGACCTCTGGTAGCTTGATAGGAATTGCATTGAATCTATAGATTGCTTTAGGTAGTATACTCATTTTCACTATATTGATTCTTCCAATCCATGAGCACGGTACATTTCTCCATCTGTTTGTGTCCTCCTTGATTTCTTTCATCAGTGTT